>CAUYRT010001898.1:0-144218 GCA_963574885.1 Lepilemur ruficaudatus
AAAAAAAAAAAAAAAAAATTTGTTTCAAATGGTTAAAGTATAATACCAATTAATGGGTTATTCTTTTAAATTTCCTACAGCAAAACCCTTGAAGATCGTTTGAAAATTGAAGCAAAAAATGGTACGTTGAGTGTATCAGACACCACTGTTGGCAGCAAACAATTGACATTCACGTTAAAGAGGGTAAGTTGTTTTTTAATGTTATTTTTTAATTCTCAAAAGAAAAATAGACTTTCAATAGTGTTGTATGTGCGTCTGGCCTCAGAGCTGCTTGTCTAAGCTTTTCTCCTTTTGAGGATGCTGTGTTCCCTATTCTAGCATCTTCCCTGCAGCCTGAGCCCCTGCTGGGTTGAGAGTGTACTGCTTGACCAAAGCAGAGCCAGGAATGTTATTGGTGTCCCCAGGCAGGCAGGGCCTCAGTGACCCTAGAGTTGGCTCTACTGTTGATAAAACAGCAGTTGTGGTTTCTGGGTCACTGTGTGGCCTTAGGTACAGCCTTGTAAAGCAAAAGTCCTGACCGTCTAAGGATAGAAAAGAATATCTCACGCTTATATGGACCTGGAAGCCAGAAATCAGCAAGTTCTAATACCTCTGATAACAGTCATATCCAGCTTGCCCGGACTGTATTCTTTCAGGAAGACAAATTACTCTGCCAGTGGTCGTCCTATTCTAAATTGATTTATAACAGTGGTTCCCAACCTTTTTGGTACCAGGAACCAATTGCATGGAAGACAGTTTTTCCGGGGCAGGGGTCAGGTGGTGATGCTAGCAATGGGGAGCAGTATGGAATTCAGATTTTAGTATAATCACTAAGAGATGTAATCATCACATTAATTCCAGAATATTTTCATCACCTGAAAAAAAAACCCTGTGTCCTTTAGCAGTTGTCTCCTACTCCCATCCTCCTATCCCCTGACAGCCACTAACCTGCTTCCTGTCTCTGTAGTTTGCCTATTCTGGTCATTTTATATAAATGGGGTCATACGATGTGTTTTCTTTTGCAACCAGCTTCTTTCACTTAGCATGTTTTCAAGTTTTATTCGTGGTCAGAACCATATTCCTTTTTATGGCTCAGTAATACTCCATTGTATGGATATAGACGGTATTTTGTTTATCTGTTCATTTATTGATGGACACTTGCATTGTTTCCTTTTGTGGGGGCACTATTAAGAATAATGCTGCATGAAAATTCACGTGTGAGTTTTTGCATGCACAGATGCTTTCATTTCTCTTGGGTATATATCTGGAAGTAGAATTGCTAGGTCCTGTGGTAACTTTAACTTTTTTTTTTTTTTTTTTTTTTTTGAGACAGACCTCACTCTGTCGCTAGGCTAGAGTGCCGTGGCATCAGCCTAGCTCACAGCAACCTCAAACTCCTGGGCTCAAGTGATCCTCCTGCCTCAGCCTCAGCCTCCCAGAGTAGCTGGGACTACAGGCATGCACCACCACACCCGGCTAATTTTTTCTATATATTTTTAGTTGTCCAATTAATTTCTTTTTATTATTAGTAGAGACAGGGTCTCACTCTTGCTCAGGCTGGTTTCAAACTCCTGATCTTGAGCAGTCCACCCGCCTCAGCCTCCCAGAGTGCTAGGATTACAGGCGTGAGCCACCATGCCCAGCCTGTAACTTTAACTTTCCCACCAGCAGTGTATGAAGGTTTCAATCTTTCTGCATCCTCACCAACACTTGTTATTGTTTGTCCTTTTTATTATAGCCATTCTGGTGGCTGTGAAGTGGTATTTCATTATGGTTTTGATTTGCCGTTCCCTAGTGTTGAACATCTTGTCATATGCTTATCACATGACATTTGGATATCTTCTTTGGAGAAATATTTATTCACATCCTTTGCCCATTCATCTCTGATTCTTCAAAAAATTTCCCTACCTGCATCCAGGAGGCTTGTCAAATGATAAAAAATTTTTTATTCTTAGTGCAAAAGCTTTTCGGTTAAATCTGTCTCTGTTTAGAGCAAATGTGCACTCTTAAATTTATCATTTAAATAAGCCCAAACTGGATATGCATTCAGAGTACTTTATTGTACCTCTTGCTAATTTCTTATAAATTCTCTGTGTACCTTAACACATTCCTGGATTCCCTCTGAAATCCAAGTACTGTCAAGTGTGAGGCAGGAGCAACACAGCACTGAGGGGTCGCCAGGTCGGCAGCCTGGTGACCGCCCCAGCCTGAGAGCCCCCGTGAAGGGTGGGCGTCTGCTCCTCAGTCGTGTGCAAGTACACGCCTCTCCGTGCAGTTTTAAATTGCAAGGTACTGATTGTACAGTTTATAATTTGTGGTAAAACGAAAATAAGAAGGCTCTGAAATTGTATTTTTGTTTAAAGAAAAAGCACTAAGAATTGCTTAAAATGGCCTTGTAGCTGAATTAAGCAGAGGCTTGGAAACTGTTTGGAGGAATGTATCAATTAATGTTTGATTTATATGTTTTATCGCTTGACTAACAGACTTTTACTTAATAAATTTCAGTTTTACTTAAGTTTTAAATAAGTTATACTAATTTAGGGACTTGTTTATTTGTTTATAGAAATCTTTTTATGCTGTGAGTTATATTCAGGTAAAATCGAGTTTTTCCAGTATTTTCCTATGTACCTTCTATTAATAAATTTCAATAAAATTCACAGGGGAAAAATGTCTATGCTTTAATATTATTTAAAATCATATACTGGTAAAACTGGATTAGGTCCCAAATCTGATTTTAAACTACCATTTTATACAGTTCCTCATCACAGCTGTTGCTGATACAGTGTACTAGTTTGCTTCTGCCCTCCTCTGTTGCTGTGACGGGATTTCTGTAGACTGTAGTAAAGGTGGCCAGGAACAGGGACGGCAAGTAGGCAGGAAAGACTTGGAGAAGAGCTAATGGGCCCATAAATTGTAATGAACCAGTCACATGGTGGCAGGTCTCCCAAATGCATCCTTTGGAGAGAGGCTAATGATGGTGCTTTCTCTGCCTGGAGGTCTGCAGACGGTAGCTGCTGCTTGCATGCTCTTCTCTGAGCTCCTGCCTTGGAGGAAGGCCTGACAGAGCTTCCGAAAGTGTGTGCCAGGAGATGGAAATGAAGACCAGGGAAGATTGCTTTTGCCATCAGACAGGCAAGGGAAATACCTTGGACTAATGTCCATATTGAAGGCTCATTGAAGTACCTTAACTGGAAAGCTCCATGGCACCCTTTTTTATCTTAATTTAGCATATCATTTTCCAAAATTATGTGAAGAAACATTTTTTTAGGGATACTTGGTAACATGAAGAAACCAAATATTAAACAACCAGTGTTGGTTCACTCTACACGGATCTTGATGATCGGCCAGAGGGTGTGAAGTTCCCCTCAAAGTTTTCTGAGTTTTTCATTAATGCATGCGTGTTGAATGCCTACTCTGTGCTGCATGCTGGGGACAGATGTGGTTCTTGCCACCACAGTTCTCAGTCTATTGAGAGAGAAAGAGAGACAGTGGGTACAAATTATATACATCTAATTATATTATCAGAACTGTAGTAAGTGCTCCAGAGGAGGACAGAGGGCCGTGAGAGTGTTTGGCAAGGAACCCAACTTGGCAAAGTTTTAGCAAGCAGAGGACTGAACTGACGTAGCATTTTTATTTTTAAAAATCCTTGTGGCTGTTGCATTGGTAGTGGCCTGAGGGGTAGCAGAGAGGTGGCGGTGACCACGAGGGCAGCTACCTAGTGACTGGATCGGGAAGGACAGCGGGTCGGGGCAAGGACAGGCCAGAGGCCCTGGACAGGGAGCCGTGGAGGAGTTGGCAGTGTGCCATGGAGGAATATCCAGGATTACTTTGAAAAGGCACTTGAAGAAATGATGATAGAAAGGGAACTTAAATAATTATTCAGAAACTCAGTTTAAGAACTTCCTAGAGGAAGAATTCATCCTTTTTTGGTATTACAAATTGCTTTCCTTTCCCACTATTCTTCACCCCCAAGTCTTTATTCTTAAAAAGATTGGGTAATAGCCACGGGAGGTGAATGGGGAGACTTTTTCTTCAAGAGTAAAATACAAATGAATATTTTTAGGTGTATCAAAAAATATAGACAGCAGTGTCTATAGACGTTCCATAGACGTCCATAAGGATTGGTTTCAGCTTTTTACACGCAGGCCCCTGACAGCGCCTTCTCAGCTGACCGTCTGCAGTTCCTCCAGCTAAGAGTTTCTTTTGAGCTTCACATTCAAGAGTTTGTATTTTCAAGACCATCAAATGTGTTTTAAAAACTAAGCCAGGTGCGGTGGCACGTGCCTGCAGCCCCAGCCTCTCAGGAGGCTGAGGTGGGAGTATCGCTGGAGCCCAGGAGTTGGTGTGTTGGCTGAAAAACCAGTCTCCTGCTTTGTAGTCAGACTGGTCTGTCAGGGCACTTCTCCCCTTGCTTGCCCAGGGGTTTAGAATTTCTACTTTTAAAGTGGTCTTTGTCCTCCTGTTTCTGCCAGGGCAGCATTTGTCATAGCAGAGTCCAGGTGGCCTGACTATGTGCCCTGGGGCCTGTGGGTAGCATTTCTCTGAGCAGCAAGCCTGAGATTGGTGGTAGTACTGTTGGCATTACCAAAAAAAAGAGATACTGGAATTTTCTATCTCTTTCTTTGTACTCATTTAATTTTCTCTTTTAGTCTGAACAGCAGAAGAAGCAACAGGAGGCCGAGAAACTGCATCGACAAGAAAGGAAAAGACTCCGTCGGTCAGCTGGTCACCTGAAATCGAGACACAGAAAAGGACGACCATTTCATTGAATGCGGACACGATGCTGCGTGTGATTAGGAGGGAACAGATCTCCCCCAAACTGATCATCATTAGGGTAGTAAGCACCGACAAGGGAATGCACATCTTTAAAGTCTCATGTAAATTCTTGCACACGGAGGTAACGATTTGATAACCTGTCCCCACGCCTTATGGATTGGATTTTGGAACTGGGCATCTGCCCACTGTCCACCGCATAGCCCCTGGGGTGCTGTTGTAAGTTGTTGCTCCCTATAGACATTGTCCTTTTTCTCCAAATTCTAATCAAGTAAACCAGGTGGTTGTTGTCTATTTAATATTGTGAAACATGCACCATGAAATGAAAGGTTTATCTTGTGCTAAAAATGAAGATTTATCATGTTCTAAGAACTTTTTTTTGCCATGCCTGCTGCCATTCATGATTAAGCCATGCAAAAATATCATCCCTATTTTATTTGGTGTCTGTGTATTGGCCATGTTTGTATTTATAAGTATATGTTGATACATGTGTCAGCTTGTTTATGTGTTCATTTGGGATTTTTTTAAAAATATTTTTATACCAAGAGAATATAATTTAATGGAACAGGCTGAGCACCCCAAATCCAGAAATGCAAAACGTTTTGCGTGCTGACATGACAGTGAACGGAAATGCTCATTGGAGCATTTCAGATTTCAGATTTTCAGATTCGGGATGCTCAACCAGTAAATATAATGTAAATATTCCCAAATCCAAAAAATTCCAAAGTCTGAAACACTTCTGGTCTCAGACATTTTGGATAAGGGATACTTGACCTGTACTAACAAGAAACAAGAAATGGAAGGCAGCCACTGGCTATTTTTCTAACTGGGCACAAGATTAAATATAGGGCTTTTTTCTGTTTCTTAAGTGCAATTAGAGATAAACTGGTAGAGAAAACATTTATGAAAATAAATAGCTTCATTTGAATGGCTTCTTTGAGAAAGAGCCATTCCTTGAATTTAAAAAATAACTTTGGTTTCCTTAGTTTTTTGGGCATTAATGTGATTTTGGATGCACTTTTATAGATTTTTTAAGTTACTTTATGTACAGTTGGAATAGTAACTCTGGACTGTAAGTAATAGAATCTAATTTGGAATGCCATAAGCCAAAAGGCAGAATGCATTAATTAACATGACCATGCTTTGGAACATGTGACTGGCCTTAGGAACACCTAGATCAAGGGCTCCAAATGTAGTCAGATGTCCTTCTCTCCCTCTCCCTCCCTCTCCCTCTCTCTGACTCTCGCTTTGCTTTCTTCCTCCTGTTTCAACACTGTTCCTTATCTCTCAAGTCTCCCCTTCTCTTTTTTCTTGATATCTTCCCTGCCCGCCCCTTGCTGTGATCTCTGCTGCTTCCGTGCAGACTGGCTTGCACCCCAGGACAGCACGGGCTGTGTGTCCACTTCTGTGGTCTGAGAGGAGAAGGCCGTTTCTAGGAAGAAGGAGTGTGCAGCATGTAGGGTGGGAGTGGGGGCGTGTCTGTGTGTTCAGACATCACCAGCGCGCTCCTGTTACTTGGGCAGCCGTCTGCACTTGTGCTGTGGTACCAGAGAGTCCTCTGACTATTTCAGGCCCTGCTACCAAGAGCTTTCTCTTTGCAGCTTCTTTCCCTCTAAACTCTTGCTCATTGACCACCTCTTCTCAAAGGAAGGGGCTTTGGCTTCCTGTTGCATCTCCTTCTTTGTTTCCATGCTGCCTTCTTCAGGGATGGAGAGTTTTAGAAGCCAGAGAGGGACACTCTGCTGGCTAGAATTTGTCCCCAGGGCTTGAGTGTTTATGCCTTAGACCCATTTCCTGAGGTCAGGCTCTTCCACAGTTACACCTGGTTTTCCCAGGCCCCTCTTTTCCTTCCTTCCTTTCGGGGACCGCCTCGTTCTGAGGGGAGCCAGGATGCCATGGTGTCAGATTCCACAGGCAGCGCTCCAGGTTAGCGGAGGGAGCTCATTTGCTCTGTGAAACTGGGGCTCTTAGAAAAGCAGGAAGCCAGACCATCAACAGGGGATCTGGACACCTGGGGCTGGGGACATGGTGGAAAGGGCTTGGGTTTGGAGGCACGCTGACCCAGGATTGAATCCGGCTCTGTTCCCTACCAGTTCTGTATCTTTCGACTACTTACCTCTTTGAGTCTTGTTTCTTCCTGTAAAACCAACCTGATACTTGGTTTTTGTGAGGATTAAATGAGGCACCTACGTCTGCTATAGCACCTAGTGCAGTGTGAGGCTCATGAATACTTAATGAAGCTCCTTTACTTGAGGTTTTTCAAGAGTAGAGCTTCCCATCTGTTTTTCTTCTGGAGAATTCCTACAAGGGCAGATGGAGGGACTGTGCTGAGTCTGTGATGGACAGTGAAGAAAATTTGCTGACCAGACAGCTGCACGAATACTTCTTCCAGGCACCACTGGTCTCTCTCCTAGCCCCGATTTTTCTGCCTGTTGAGCCCTTAAAATAGACACGCCTCTTCAGGGCTGTGATTCCTGAAGCACCTGCTACAATCCCCACATTTCTTTGACGTTTCCTGCTTTAAATTTTTATATAAGTTTCATACTCCATGATTTTTGTGTGTGTAATATATTTATTACTCCCTAGCCACAGGAAATGGTCCTGTTTCTCCGGTCTGTACCAGGAATGTGCACCCAAGGGCGTTCAGGGAGCTGTGTGAGCAGCACAGCCAGGACTGGTGGGCATGGGGGCTTAGGTCAGGACCGTGCTGGGGCTACCAAGTTACCATTTCTCCCTTCTCCACGTCCCCTGGACTGACAGCCCAGACCTAATGCCCAGTTGTTTTCTGAAATAGTTTTTGGCAGTTAGGCTAGTGATGGCTTTTGGAGAGAGGGAAACCTGGTTGGGAGAGATGTGATGTGGCATTTAGGATCCCGCCTGGCGGTGGTTTCACCCACAGGCACACTCTGACCACTTCTGGGCTGCTGGTGACTCATACACCTGTGTACCATTGAATAGAAAGTGCCATTGAAAAGGAATTGTTTTATCAAAATGACATGTACCCATGGTAACAAAACCATTCCCATCTGCTTCCCTAAGATAACTCATAACAGTATAAGGCATATCTTTTCAAATATTTTTCTGTTCTGTGGATGATATACACATCTATTTGATAACGCAAATGGGATTACACTATTTTGTTCTGAACTTGATTTTTATAATTAATAATATAATAGACATTTCCCCAAGTCTGTACGTATATAGGAAGATCTATCCCCCCGGCCCCCTCCCTTTTTTTTTTTTGAAGCAGAGTCTCACTCTGTTGCCCCAGCTAGAGCAGTGGTGCACTGGCACAATCATAGCTCACTGCAAACTCAAACTCCTGGGCTCAAGTGATCCTCCTGCCTTGGCCTCCCAATCCTAGTGCTAGGATTACAGGCATGAGCCAGCATGCCCAGCCTACCTCATTGTTTTGTATTAGGTCATTAAATACGAAACATCCAATTTTGAATCAGAAGTGTAGTTTATTATATCTCAAACAAGCAGTGCAATTAATCAAAGTACGCATCTAAACTATCGACACGGTTTTGCCATCTTAACAGAAGCTTGTTTATGCCAGCTGCGAAGAAGCCTGGAGAGCGGGAGGCGATGAAATCATGAAAGGCGTTTCCACAGCTTGTTGAGAATTGAATATTTTCCTTAGAAGAAGTGGTCCAAAGCCTGGAAGAAATGGTAGTCAGTTGGTGCACGGTCTGGTGAATACGGTGGATGGTAGAGTTTCCAAGTCCAGCTTCTGTAGTTTGAACAGCATTGTTTATGTGACATGTGGTCAAGCATCCTCATCATGTCATCCAATTGGGAGCAGTAGACATTTGCTATAATCGATTTATCAGATTTCATGAAGCTGTAATGGATAATACCAGCGATGGACCACCAAACAGACACCATTAGCTTTTTTTTTTGATGAATATTTGGTTTTGAACTGTGTTTCAGCACTTCATCTTTATCCAACCATTGTGCTGAATGCTTGCATTTGTCAAAAAGAATCCATTTTCATCACACGTAACAATCCACTGTAGAAATGCCTTTATGTCGTGACAGCAAAGAAAGGCAACTTCGAGAAGGTTTCTCTTCTGACGCTCGTTTGATTCATGCACTACCCATCTATCCAGCTTCTTTATCTTGCTGATTTGTTTCAAATGGTCCAGTGTTGTTGGAAGAGTGACGTCAAACCTGCTGCTAATTCATGGGTAGGTTGAGATGGATTCGCTTCCACCACAGCTTTCAGCTCATCGTCATCTACCTTGGTCTCAGGTCAGCCACATGGCTCATTTCCAAGATTAAAATCACCACAGTGTAACTTCTCAGACCGTCAATGTACTGTGCATTCGTTAGCCACATGCTTCCCAAACACGTCGCTGACATTTTGAGCTTGCTGCGCTGCATTCGTTCCACGATAGAACTCATATTCAAAAATAACACGAATTTTTCACTTATCCATGGTTTCACAAAAATTGCACTAAAAAAATTTGGAAGATAATCACAAGCCAAGATGGGTGTTTGAAAGACTGAGGATGTACCTTCACAATAAACGTAAAACACTAAGTGTCAAAATGAAATGTCAGAGACATCAACTGTTAAACTTAGTACTTAAGGTAATCGGACATTTCATAATTAATAACCGAATAGAAACTTCAGAATATTTCATTATATGGCTGATCCGTAATTTATTTAACTCTTTGCCTATTTATGGTTTGACCTAAAAATCAAAGGACAGAACCTTTTAAAAATTGTTTCTATAATAAGTATAACCCAGGTGGTTTTTAAAATGAACATAGTAACTTTACAAAATATCCGTATGCAGTAAAACAGTGGAAACGTCATTTGTTTCTGTTTTCTTTCATCTTTGTTATATGGAGTTTGAGAGAGAAATTCAGTTTACTTAGTATAGAGATTTAGCTTCTATTTTATCATTTGTCAGAAGGGGAGAAACAAATACAACATTCTTGAGCGAATCTTAATAACATTCTTTTAAGGACCATTATGAAGTATTTTATTTTGCCTGCAGTTGAAATTATTAAAGTTCTGAAGACTCTTGTGTGGGTTTCCCATCTCTTGTGAATGACCCACCTCATTTATTTTCCACCTGCTGGGAGAAGGAGGCTGTGTGGGGCCTGGGCAGAAGCAGGAGACCACTCAGAAGCGCCCTGGCATCCTGGCCAGGTGGTGGGGCTGGTCCCGGGGGTGACTGGGCCCAGCAGGTTTTGCAGGTGAGAGTGACGGATGTGGAGGAGGTGGGAAGGAGCGGGGTCAAGCGTGGCTTGGCGTGCTGGCCTTAGCACTGCAGGGATGGAGTTGTCCTTGACTGGTACCCGGAAGACCACGGCAGAAGCAGGTTCAGGGGTTAAGGGACTCCATTTGAGTAGAGCAAGCTTATTTTAGATTGGATTCAGATCATGTTCCTCTTCTCAGCACCCTCCAGGGGCATGCGTCCTCTCTCAGGGTAACAGCCACGTACTTCCAACAGACGAGGCACGGCATGACCCATCCAGCCCCTTCTGGCGCCCTCCCCTTTCCTGCCCGTTGTCCACACACTGCTCTTGCTGTTTCTGGAACACTCTGAGCATTCTCTCAAGCCAAGGCCTGTGCAGTTGCAGTTGCAATTCCCTTCGTGTGGAACGCTCTTCCCTTGCCTGTCACTCTCGCTTCGTCTGACTGCCCTGTTTAAATTGTCACGGCCCACACCCAACATGCTCTGTCACTGGATTGCAAGTGATGCTCAACATAACGTGTTTTTTAAAAAAACATGTTATTATGAAAACTGTCAAACATACACCAAAGTAGAGAAGAGTTTAATGAGCTTCCGTGTACCCAGCACCAGCTTCAGTAATTAACAGCAGCTAATGTGGTTCCCTCTTTTAAGTGCCTCCCCCATTATTTTAAAATATTTGATCCCAGACATCATACTGTTTCATCCATAAATAGTCACGGTGGTCTACTTCCTTGTTTGTTGTTGGTCCCCCCCAGCCCTATGCCACACCGGAGTGTGAACTCAGTCATAGCCAGGATGTGGTTTTATGGTCTGTTGTAATTCGCGGCTGGATATCCAACATCTGAAACAATACCTGGTACATAGAAGCTACTTAATAAGTATTTATTAAATGAATAATTGAATCATGTTAGATGGGGACTGGAGATTGAATTTTGGATTTGATACCAGAGGATATTAAATTTTATACCAGAGGGGTGGTTCTCACTTGACTAGAGCTATTTCAGAGGGGTTGGGATGCTGCAAAACCTCACTGGAGTAGTTCAGGAGAGAGTTGGGGAGAAGGAGTTGGAAATAGAGGAACAGGAAGTAGGACATGTGAGATGGACAGAGGATTTTCATAAAGATGGGAGAGTTCGTGGCCTATCCCTGTGCCACGGGGAATGATCAGGAAAGGGGAGAGGTGATGGTGCTAGAGAGGGGACAGTCACTGCAGTGGTGTCCACAGGTGGGTGCAGTAGTCATCCATTGCCCCACAACAAGGCACCCCACAACTCAGTGGCTTGGAGTTACCTGGCAGTTGCAGTGGATCAGGGGCTCAGGAGCAGTTTAGCTGCGTGACTCTGACTCCAGGGTCTCTTCTGGGGGTACAGTCAAGATACTGGCCCAGGATAGTCGTCTAAAGGAAGATCCTCACATGTGCCTGCTGGCAGGAGGTCTCAGTTCCTTGCCACATGGGTCCCTCCACGGGGCTGCTTGAGTGTCCTCACGACATGGCAGCTGACTTCCCCGGAGCAAGCCATTGAGAGTGAGAGAGACTAAGATGGAAGCCACAGTGTCTTTTATGACCTACTGTCGGAAGCTGCACATCATAACTTACCCTTTCCTTTTTTTTTTTTGTAAAATTACATTTTTTTTTGGTAGAGACAGGGTCTTACTATATTGCCAGGCTGGTCCCAAATTCCTGGCCTCAAGCGATCCCCCAGACTCGGCCTCCCAAAGCACTGGGATTGCAGAGTGAGCCACTGTGCCCAGCCCCTTTGTTCCATTTGGTAGCCGGAGTCACTAAGAACAGCCCACACTCAGTGGGAGGGAGTTAGGTGCCATCTCTTGAGTAGCATGTCAGAGTAGCCAGATAAAACACGGGACACCCAAACAAAGATACACAAATAGCTTAGTTGTGTAGGTATGTCCCAAATGTTACATGGGATATACTTACACTAAAAAATTGTTATTGTTCATCTGAAATGCAAATTTAGTGGATGACCTGTATTTTTATTTGCTAGATTTTTGGCAACTCCAGAAAGAGTCTGTGGACATATTTTTAAACGAACACACTAGCCAAAGAGGGCAGGGGATGTATTGCACAGGTGACCTTACGTGGACACAGGGCAGATGGTAAGGAGGCGGAAGGTGCAGTACACAGGCGACTTCAGGTGGGTGGTGGGTGGTGGGTGGGTGGGCGAATGCGGTGAGGGAAGCAAGTGGGCGTTCTCTTCTCATTGCTTCTGGTTTCTCACTGACGTGGGCAGCGGGGCCATGAGCCGGGGGAGCCTCTCCCCCATGCACCTTCCACCGAACGTTCTTGCACACGGAGCTCGGGAGCTCGCTCTTGGCTGCGAGCCTGCGTTCTGGTTGCATCACCTCCCCTCCTTGTGACCATCCCGGGAGGACACCTCATTGCTCCCTTTGAGTCAAAAAGCACAGGACCTCCAGGTGAGAAGTCTGGGTGCCGCTTTTTTTTTTCTCCTGCTTTTGGGGCCTCTCTGGGTTTCCAAAATTCTACCTCAGTGTTTTTCATGGTTTTTTTATTTTGTCCCGCATGTGGCATCGTGACCCAGAACACATGTGTATCAAAGGTGTTAGAAAATGGTACCTTGCAGCATATAAAGTACTCTGGAATTTTCTCTTCTATCCTCTGGTTCTTACTCCTCAGCCCCCGCCAAGAAAGTTCGCGCCTATTGAATTAGTTTTGCTACCCAGTAATAATGGCTCCCGCCTGAGTTAGAACCACTACTGCCCGCTGGCCTGACAGGTTGCTGGCGCTCTGGCCCGCCAGCAGCATGTTGACAAAGCCCACTGAAATTTGTCCCCCAAACATGTAATTGCTACTATTCCTTGTAATGTGATAAACTGTGCAGTGAAACACTTTGCTGGAGTTTCATGAGAATTTTTTTTCACTGAACGCACAGGATGAGATTTTTATTCTTTTTTTCAAAGCTCTGTCTTTAGCATAAATTAAATGTAAAATAGGTTTTATACAAGAATAATTGTAGTGGATTTGTAGGAAAATTTAAAAGATTCTGTGGTTCTTTCGTATGTGTACTTTCAATGCATTAAAATCGTGTCTGGAGCCAGGCACAGTGGCTCACACCTGTCATCCTAGTTACTCGGGAGGCTGAGTCAGGAGGATCCCTTGAGGCTAGGAGTTCAAGATCAGCCTGGGCAATATTGCAAGACCCTATCTCTAATTTTTTTTTTTTTAATTAGCCTCACATGTTGGTATGTATCTGTAGTGCCAGCTACTCTAGAGGCTAAGGTGGGAGGATCACTTGAGCCCAGGAATTCGAGGCTGCAGTGACTATGGTTGTGCTCCTGCCCTCCAGCCTGGGCAACAGACACACCTCCATCTCTAAATTAATGAACTAATGAATTTTAAAAAACTGTCTGGGTTTTTTATTTCATTAATTTGGTTTTTAAAATGACTTTCAAACCTAGTTTTACCCGTATAGCCATGAAGTTAAAACAAAATCCTAGAATTTATGCTGTCATTATTTTTAAGCAATTTAAATGATGGCCATTGCATAACTTTATTTTACTCTTGGTAAAAGACTGGTGTAGTTTTCATATCCAGTACAAGACATCTCTCTTTTGCATTTGAGAATTCTAAAAGTAAATGTACTTTGGTAAAGCAAAAAAAAGTCCAAAGTAAATGAATATGTTATGTCTTGAAGTGACTGAATTCTCAAAACTCTGGGAGAAGATAGCAAGGTATTAGAATAAGTAATTATTAAACTATAAATCGTAAACACTATGAGGAAATATTTGATTATTTCTTTGACATCCCTAGAAAAGATTATTTATACAAGTTGGCATAAATTTTTTTCTTCCCCTTGAGAAAATATGGAATTGCCTTGTATTTGGAGTTTCCCTATATCTAGGCATCTATGGTACCTTGGTTTAGGACACTATACATCTCTTTGAACCCATGGGGAAAATTCTAGTCCTAATAATTTTTATTTTTAAAATTAATTTTTTATTCACATGTAAATTTTCCAAAATGAATGTAATAAAAAACCTAGCGGTTAATATTTGAATGGACTGTTCTGTTTAGGGGACTGGTACTCAAACATCTGTTCATCTTGAGCACATACTCGGTGAATGGAAATTTATTAGAAAATGTTCAGTCCTTGCCCTTGGAGATAGGGTGGCCTAAAGCAAGCGTTTCAGGAGGGACACACACGGTCACCAGCGCTGGGGTGGTGTCCTGGTTCACACTGCCTCTGCAGGTGGGGAAGCACCCCGTGCCCACCGGGCTTCCTACCCAGCCAGAGTTCCCATACTCACATCTTAATGCAGGAGGAAATTATTACTCTCTGACTGTCGGTCGCTTCCAGACCCTGTTTGTGACTATTTTGTAAACCCAGATGGAACTTCAAAGTTGTAGGGCGGAAGCGAGGACAACTGTTTTTTCTAGTAGCCTTGGGTTTCTTTCCGATGCAGGACAAAACCGTGCATCCTCGCCTCTTGGGATGTGAAGGGGTCTTGGAGTTCAGCTGGCTGAGACCCCTGCCTGATTGGATTCCCTCGTCACATCCGTTTCAGCTCCCTGGCCAGCGCTGGCACCCGGGGCCTTCTCTCCCATCTCAGATGACCTGGGAGAGAAGTTTGGGGCACCGAAACCTGCCTCCCCACACTCCCCTCTCTGCCTCCTGCCCTTGCGAGGTCTGCCTTCCCGGGTTCTGCAGAAGAGGTTTGATTTCTCTCCTGGCGCCGCACTCCCTGTCCCGTCCCCCTGCACGGTCACTCCTGGCCTTCTTGGGATCCTCCTCCAGGCCCCTCCTCCACTCCGCTCTTGGGAAAGGAAGCTCATCTCCCAGGCTTGCCAACTCTGCAGCTCACTAGCCTCCTTGGTGGCACTTGACACTGTCTCCACTTCCTTCCTGTCCTTGGGCTCCTTGGTCTCTGCCGGCTCCTCACCCTCACCCGCGCAGGTGCGGACATGCTCCAGGATTCCTTCTCTAAACCGTTCACTCTTCTTCCCTACGGGCTATCGTCTCTCTCAGGCGTTCAAGAGCCGCCTCCCAAACTGCCTGTGCGATCAGTGTGACGCTGGCGGAGTTCCAAGTGCTCAGAGCAAAGCCCGTCCCCTCCACCCCCCAGCCAGCAGTCATGGTTCGTTCAACCACTGTTTATCTGTGCACGTCACTAAGCAAAGGGCCCTGCACTGATGGAGCCTACGTTTTGTAGGAGAGACAGAAAGTTCCAGTAAACATGGTGCGATGAGTGCCATGCAGACAGGAAGGGGAGCAGGGAGGGCGGGGCCAGGACTGAATGGAATCGGCTGGGTCAGGAGAGGCCCATGAGAAGGTGAGACTTGCTTGAGAAAAGCCTGGCAGAGGGAAGAGAGTGGCTAGGATATCGGAGGAAGGTTCTAGGCAGAGATACTAGAGGTGTACCAGAAGGCCCTGGAGAGCTAAAGCAGAGTTTCTGATTCAGTGAGTCTGAAGCAGGGCCAGAATATTTGCATTTCTAACGTCACAGATGCAGCTGCTGCTGGTCTGGGGCCCCCACCTGAGAACCGTGGGGCTGTGGCAAAGGCAGGGCTTCGCCTGGGTGCTCAGGAAGGTGCTGTCGGCTACCATGGCGGGCACAGAGTATACGATTCTATGATGGGGGCAGACGCGGCTTGGTGTCAGCTGCGTCAGAGCGAGCTGTGGGCTGCCTGGGCCCTTCGTGTGGCTCTGCAGTCCTGGTTCGTGACATCCCAGCCGGTGGAGCACTCTGAGCAGACCTTCCTGCTCCCTGCACCCTACGGCTGCCGCCTCTGTTCCCTGCGCTCACCTCTGCGGCCTCCTGGCCAGCAGTCTCCTCTGCAAGTGAATGGCAGCAGAATCTGGGCTCCCAGACCTAGCGGTGGGAAACTCTAAGCGTTTGATGATGAAGGGCTTCCAAAACGCAGGAGGGAGTCCCATTAGTAAAGACAACAGAAGGAAACAAGAGGAGACCTGGGTCTGGCCCAGACTTGCTTGTGGCAAAGCTGCCAGTTAGTGGCCAAGTCACTTAGCCCATCCGTGCCTTGCTGTCTACATCTGTAAAATGGGTTTAATAGTATCTGTCCTCTAAAGACTTCAGAGGATGTTTGTGGAGCTTAATGAGGGGGCTCCATTCAACTCCTCAGAAGGAAAGGCGTAACTGATACCAAGCACTACTGGAATGAGCTCTCAGGGTCTTTAAGCCAGGTCACATCTTGTTTTAAGAGGGTTACCATGCCAACAGGTTTGTTTGAAAAGCACGTGTGTAAAAGGTGTGGCCATAGTCTCACAATAACAAGCCAACTTGATTTTGCTGGTTTTCGTCATCGTCAAGAGCTGCACCGCACCTTACCAGCAGGCGTGCGGGACAGTGACCATTGCTGCAACCATGACCTTCTGCCTCCTGTACTCTGCCCTGGCAAGGGCCGGACGGCCGTTCCTCCTGAGCACACAGTGAGCACTTAGTAAACATTGTCAAATTAATAAGCTCGCAGTGCCTGGCCCCCGGCAGGCTCTGGGTGGTTGATGGCTGTGTAGAATGGAGGCCCAGCATCGGCATTGACATCGCTGATTGAACCAGGCTTCTCCAGAGACACGGGACCAGTAGGGTACACAATATAGGGCGAAACTTATTATAAGGAATTGGCTCACGCAGTTACGAGGGCTGAGGAGTTTCAAGATCTGCAGTTGGCAGGGTGGAGACCCAGGAGAGCCGATGGGGTAAGTTCCAGTCTGAAGGCGGGAGGTTTGAGACCCAAGAAGGCTGATGTCTGAAGGTGGGAAAAGACCAATGTCGCAGCACGAAGACACACAGAATCCTGCCTTCTCTGCCGCTCATAATGATCAGGCCTTCAGTGGGTTGGATGAGGCCACCAGCTGCATTAGTCAGCAGATGTGGCCCAGTGACACTGATGTTCACCATGCCCCGGCAACGTACCAGGCCTGGTTTGCAGTGCTTTGACCTGTGTCACCTCACCTGACCCTCGGGTGCAGATCGAGGTCCTGCTTGCTGGCTCCCTGACCCAGGGCAGAGTTCTTCCCTTGTTAGGCCTCAGCCTCCTGACAATAGGATGGGAGTAACAGCAGTCCCTGCCTCGCAGGTTGTTGGGGGAATTAAGTGAGCCGCTGTGTGGAATGTTCCAGATCAGTGGCATCGGACTAGGCATCGTAAAGCTCGTTGGCATCATCAGCCTCAGATCCAGAGACTCAGAGCCTCGCCTGAGGTCGTCACTCCTTCTGTCTCCATAAACCGAGACCCACAGCTCTCGCCAACCAGGCGGCTAATGCACGCTCCTCTTTGACACCATGCTGCGCCGATGCCAGGCGCGTGGCCTGGCCTTCTCACACGTGCCGCAGGCTGGTCGCCACGATGGCACTCGGCAGAGGGAGCTCACAGGCAGGTGGAGGGGGTGGGCCAGGGTGGGCGCCCGCAGCCTCCATCGCTGATATTAATGAAGTCGTTGGCAGAAGGAAGTCAGAGAAGGTTAAGGCAGGGGGGCAGCTTGGCGCAGGGCCTGTGGGCGTTCCTGCCACAGGGGAGCCCTCAAGCCCGTGGTGGGCGTCAGGGGCCCCCCCATCCAGGTTAGAAGGCGGAATTTGAAGTGGCTGAGGTGGCAAAAACGAAACAGAGGAATGTGGGGACATCACTTGCCCTCTGAACCTCAGTTTCCTCAACTGGCATAACATGAGGCGGGGACAATGATCCCTACCCCGCGGGGCACCTGGCATGTGCATCGTGGGCATTTGGGGATGTCAGGTCCCCGCAGGCCCTTGCCCTGTGCCAGGTGGGGCCCCACACATGGTGAGCCCAGGTCCATCCAGCCTCATGGAATAACTCACTGTATCCGCGAGCACACGGCACGGGGAAGCCCGCTGGGTCCAGCCACATGCTTCGCAGACGTCGGGTGTTACTTTAGGGCATCAGCAAAGGTTTGGGACCAGCTCTGAGACATGGGGGCAGATACGGATGCGATACTGGAACTTCAGACCGGAGGACAAAGCTGCAGAGATTGAAGAGGATGGCAGGACGGCACCCTGAATTAAGCAGCAGTGAGAAAGCCGGTGAGGTTTGCGCTGCAGGTGAGCAGGGCCGAGGCGTGCTCCAGCTCTGAGACTCTGGCCTGGTGTCGGCCGGGCTTTCCCCCCTCCTGAGCAGGATACGTGCCCTCTGTCCATGAGCTGCAGGTGAGAAGGCAGGTCCCTGCGAGCCCCACAGGTCCCTGGGGAGTGCCGCCTCACAGGCTCCCTCTGCCATTCCTGCCAGGCCTGCCCTGGCCACAGGCGTGGGGGCAGGGCCAGGTGGGGAGCCCTGCGTGTGGCCACCTAACCCGTCTGCGGTTCTCGCCAGAACAGGGACTCGGAAGTCCCCGGCGAGGTGCTCCCACGGGGCAGACTCTGGGAACCACAGACCCATATGTGGAGGTGAAGTCTTTACAGCCTCACTTCCGCTAAACTAGCAGGACAACCAAGCTCTTAGGGACCTGCCACAAATGGTTAGGAGGGACTCCATTTGGGAGGATCGGGCTTTGAATGAGGGACTCCATTTGGGAGGATCGGGCTTTGACTTTGGTCCCGAGCTGCCCTGTCCCTCCTGTGCACCCCCTCCCCGTGTGCCTCTGAGGGCACACAGGAGGGACAGGGCAGCTTGGGACCAAAGTCGTTGGGCACCGAGCAGGAAGCCATGTGCTGGGAACCTGGTGCCAGCCTGTGGAGGTGGTTATGACCATGGAAACCAAGTCCCAGTGGGGACCGCTGGCGGGGAGTCAGCCAGGGATTTGAGGCCGAGAGGCTGACGGGCAAGCCCTGGCCCTCCCCACACATTGCTCGGGCTTGGGCACAGCGGTGGCAGCAGAGGCCCTCGGCCAGGCTCTGGGCTGACCTGGAGCGAGGGAGAGCTGGCGGAGGCCAGCCGGGATCCCAGCAGAGGCTTCTTGCAGCTGAGAAGAAACTGAGGCAGCAGCGAGAGGCAGGAAGAAGGTGCTGAGAGGGGAGACTCGCCACAGCATCTCTTGTCCCAGCCCTGCGGGCTCCTCTCCCCCGTGAGGGGCGTCCGTCTTGCAGAGAGGGAGCAGGAGGGATCTTTGAAGAGTCATTTAAGACATTTCTGCTGGAAAATAATTATTTTCCCTCAGGGTTGGGCCTAGCAAGTAGGGTCATCCCCTTTAACGCAGTCGGGTAAAGCACCATGTAAAGAAAAACCAGCATATTCTCCCTTCAAGGATCGGCGAGCGGCAGACAGGACACGCAGCTAGATGAAAAGACACCTGTCCGGTCTGCTGTTGGCCTGGGGAGTCCTCAGTTGCCACACAGACACAGCCGGCGTGTCCAAGGGTGCCCTCCTCTCACTCTGCTCTCGCACCAGCACACTGGGCCCCGGAATAGCCCCCACCCCCACCTCAGCTCTCCACGGCTCCAGCGGCAAGACCCTCTGTCCACTGAGGGAGCACCTGCCCATGAGGTCCATGGTGTGAGGAGTGGAGAGGTGGGTGGGGAGGGAGGGGCCTCTAGGGAGGACACGGGACAAGGGAGCCTTGGACACGCCAGCGCCCAGCAGGCACCACCGGACTCCCTGACACGGGACTGAGCACCCACTACCCACTGGCCCCTTCTCGTGCCTGCCACCTTGGGAGAGGACAGGAGGCAGAGCCATGGGTGTTGGGGGACGTTTTCTTTTTCTTCCTCCTTAGCAATAATCCACTCATTCCCAGACATGGGCCCGATTCCAATTCCCTTCTTGCTTTATGTGCTACAAAACAGCAACATTGTTCCTTCATCCTCCCTCATTTGGGGCTTTAACTTTTCTACTCCAGTTTCCTAAATTCCTGTTACACTTTGAGATCAGGCCCAACCCATGACTTGTCTTTGCATATTCCACAGTCCCTTCAAAGCAGGAGCCCCAGGAAGTTCCCGGGGCTGCTGGGCGGGTTTGCTTGGTGCGGTCATCTCTTGCCCACAAGACCACTTGTGATGCCATCGTTGGATATTGTTCCTGGACTAGCTTCCTTTTTATCTTAGGCCATGCATCCTCCTCTGGAACCTGTGACAGCAGCCACCCCAAAATCTGTGTGGGAGGCGGGAGTTACCCTGCATGTGGAGTGTTCTGGGAAGATCCGGAAGTCAGCTCCTCAGCCCACCGTGATCGGCTGACCTAAGGCTCCTTCCCCAGGCTCCAGGCCCTCGGGTCTCCATGATTCTCATGGTCTGCAGGGCCTGCCCGTGTGTCCCGGACCTCCCCCAGGCTCCTCCTTGTCGCTCAGAATTAGTTCAAGACAGCAGCTGGCCTTATGGTGTCCTCCAGCCAGGAGCTCGCAAGTGGGCAAAGCCAGGCACAGAACTGTTTGGCTTGGCCCATGGACTGTTTTTTGTTTCAGTTAGTTGCTAAAATTTTTAAATTGAGGCATTTCACATGAAAGTCCAAATTGCCAGCATCTCTTTAAAAATTGGAAGACATGGCAGCCCCAGCCCCAGATAGCTGGCGGCAGCTCCCCCGTGGATGGCAAAGGGTTCCCTGTGCACCCCACCCCCACACCCACACCCAGCTCTCTGCATTCCAGGTATTTCCTGCCTCTAACTTCTGCTTTAGCTTCCGTGCGATGAAATCATGCCTGGCAGCTCCGGCAGCTCCGGGTTCCCTGGAGGCAGGGGGTGCAGAGGAAGGGGCACGGGCTTTGGGGTCAGCAGACCTGGGATTCCTGGGGCATCGGGTACCAGCCTGTGACTGTGGGCAATGTGGTGGATCCTCTGGGCAATGTCCCTGGAGACCTGGCAGAGAGCGGGTGCATCACAGATTAGATGCCTTGAGCTGGATCTGTCTCTTTCCCTTTTGCCGACTGACACCGTCCAGCAGGTGTCCAGAGAGTTAAGCCCCCTCCCTCCCGCTTACAGGTCTCAACTGCCCTGGAGAACTGCTCGTTCCAGCAGCAGTTAGTTCTCTCCAGAGCACTGCCGGTCCTGCGTGCCTGAAATGCCACAGGAGGAACCGCGGTCACGTGTGCGCATGCTGACTGCACTTTCGCCAAATGGCTTTGAAGCCCTTGATCTTTTCTGATACTTTGGGTGAGTCCAGACAGGAAGGAGCCAGCAAACCCGTCCTCCGGCCCATCTTGTGCCACTGAGTCATCTGAGGTCACTTCTTCTCACCGGGCACCAGCCTCTTCTCGTGTCGGGGGTGACAATTTGCCACCTCCAGAGCTGAGGGAAGCCCAGGGGGGTGATAATGCTCATGGGACTGTCAGGCCCCAGCCCACAGCTTGATCTGGCTTGATTTTTCTAATTAAAAGAGAATACATACTGATTATTTAAAAAGACTTAAACAGAATTACAGAAACGTAATAAAAGAAAGTGAAATTCCCCCAGAACCCCATCTCTCTAGAGACGGCCCCGGTTGATTGCTTAATGTCACAGTTTATTGGAGCTGATGGCTGAACCCGATCTCCTCATGGCCTCCCGAGCAGCCGGGACGGGCAACGCGCTATTTTAGGTGCGATGAGAAGACTTGAGGGGTTGATGAGACTTACTTGTGCCCTTAAGGAATCCCCAGTCTAAAGAGGGAATTGTCCCAGTTCGAGGAGCCTGAGCAGCCAGGACCCTAAATGGGATGTGGTAGCCGGCAGGGCATCCTGGAGCAGAAGGAGGACCCGAGGTAAAAGCGAAGGGAATCGGGGTAAACCGTGGGCTTGATGTATCGGCGTTGGTTCACTAATTGTAACCAGTATGCCATCCTAACTGTGCTGTTAATGAAAGGGAAACTGGATGTGGGTTTATGGGAACTCCCTGTACTATCTTCTCAGTTTTTCTGTAAGTCTAAAACTGTTAGAAAAAATAAAGTCCATTAAAAGAAAACGACACAAGATAAGGCCAAGTGGTGCATGGTTTGCTGAGGTGAAGAAAGCCCAAGGCCTTCATCCCAGGCGAAGGTCCCAGCGCTCACACGGAGGGACCCGGGAGAGGGGCTGTGGGCGGCCTCCCGGCCACACAGGATGAAGGAAAGGCGGATGTTTCGGGACAGAGCAATCGAATGTCCCATCTGGAGATGGCCCTGGGCAGGTAAACGGTGTCTGGAGCCTTGGAAATACTGCAAGGGAACGGGAACCGGAGGAAAACGGGGAGCGAGAGCACTAGTGGACGTGCCGGCCTTGCTGCTCGGGCTCCAGACCTCCCCGCGGTGGGCCCCCAGGTCCCCACGAGCCGGGGAGCGCGTGAAGGCGCAAAGGAGCCTGAGTGTTTGTCTCCAGGTCGTGGTAGCAGGGCAGTGAGGCCATAGGCCCGAGGCCACCCCAGCTGCCTCATTTCGCTGCAAGCAAAGCCTCGCGGGTCTAGCGGCTCAGAAGACCCTCTGCATTCACGTTCTCATTTGCTATTTTTCAGTTGCCAGAGGTCAAATCCCGAGAGCAGCTTCTGAGGCCCCGCCGCTTCCTGCCGTCTGTTGTGCTGCGCTGCCGTTTTCCTGTCCAAACACTCAGGCGTCGGGAGCCCAGGGAATTGCAGCGACAGGCCCTGGCAGCCTGTTCCTTCCCCGAACGTGTGTTTCTGAAGGTCCTCCAAAGCACAACTGTTTGGAAAAGTCTTGAAATAGGAAACGGAGTCCCAGCTGAGTGTCTAAGTTACATGAGAGTCTAAAAAAAATAAAATCATTTCCTCCAAGGTCGCCAAGTTGGGAGGTCCTGCCCGGGTTTGCACATCCTGCACAGGACTCAACTTGAATTTCCCTCCCCGAGCCGTATGTGGTTTCCATGCATGAGGCCAGCACCTAAGGGAGCGGCAGCTGTCAGAGCAGTGGGTGCCTCTCGAGGCCCGGGCACCAGCCTCCGGCCCCATCACGACACCGGGACTCAGCCCAGGCCCGGGAGAGCAACGCACTGCCCACCGGGGCATCGGCATAGCTGAGACGGCCTTCCACTGGACGAGGAACAGTGGCCCGTCCCTCCCGTGGGGAGAACTCCTCTGCTCTTTTAACCATTTTCAAGTGTTCAAATTGGTGGCATTAAGAACCTTCACACTGCCACGCAACCGTCACCACCATCCTCTCCAGGACTTTTTCATCTTCCCCGATTGAAACTCTGTACCCGGTAAACACTAAACTCCCCGTTCCCCTCCCCCAGCCTCTGGAAACCTCTGTTGTTCTTTCTGTCCCTATGAATGTGCCTGTTCTAGGTACCTCACGTAAAGTGGAATCATAAGATGTTGTACTTTTGTGTCTGGGTTATTTCATTCAACACAGTGCCTTTAAGGCTCATCAATGTGGTACCAGGCATTAGAATTCCTCTCTTTTCTATGACTGAATAATGTTCCACCGTGTGTAGGTACCACTCTGTTTATCCACTCATCTGTCGACGGAAACCTGGGTCGTTTCCACCTTTCGGCTGTCGTGAATAACGCTGCTGTGAGCACAGGTGTGCCACGTCTGTTGGAGTCCCTGTTTTCAATTCTTTCGGATCTACACCTGGAAGTGACATTGCTGTGTTAGATGGTGATTCTGTGTCTAACTTTTTGAGGAACCACCTAACTGTCTTCCACCGCAGCCACACCATCTTCCATCCCGCCAGTAATGCACGGAGGTTCCAATCTCTCCATATCCTTGCTGATACTTGTTACTTTTTGCTTTTTAAAAATTATCATCATTATCATTTTTGATAATAGCATCCTAACGGGTGTGAAGTGGTATCTCTCTGCGGCTTTGATGTGTGTTTCCCTAACGAGTGCTGCCGGGGAGCATCTGTTCGTGTGCCTATTGGCCACTTGTGTATCATTTTTGGAGAAATGTTCATTCAAGCCCTTTGTTCATTTTTAAATTGGATTGTTTTTGTTGTTGTTGAGTTGCAAGAGCTCTTTACATATTCTGGATAATAACACCTTATTCTCCCATTTGATTTTTATGTGTCTGTGCACACATGTCTGGAAGCAGAAATTCAAGTGTGTGAGGTGGGCTGGGAAGGGCTCTTCTTTGTCACTCCACACTCCAGGAAAGGGGGTGTCCCTTACCAGGATTAACCAGGGGTCTCAAGACTAGACCGGAAATGGAGGGGGATGAAGTAACAGGTGAGAAACGGGGAGATCTTCATCCAGGGTCTCTCACGTCTCTGTCCTCTAACGCCTGCTCCCTGTGAAGCAGGATCTGGAAGCTTCTACAGCCACATGCCAGGGCCTGAGCTGGAGCTCACAGCCCCAGGGACGGGCTCCACTGGCCATGCCAGAGGTGAAGGCATGCCACTAAAGCCTCAGGCTGTCTGACCAGGACTCTTTGCTCCAGCCAAGGAAACTCTGCCCACAGGTGTCTTCTGGTGACCCCAGTAATTTCAGAGGGCTGACCTGGACTTGATGGCACCAGGAAGGGCTCCCCAGTAAGTGGGAAGCTCGTTCTCCCAGCCAGGACCTCTCGCTGGCTCTGGGCACAGGGGGCTGCCACTGCCCTGCGCCCACAAGCAAGGGCTGAGGCTACTACAGCCTTTCATACCTCAGGGCCAAAGCTACCGACTCAGGGGGCCTGAGATTCACGCCAGTGTGGAAAGTCCCCTGGGCAGAAGTGTTTGCTGGATTTGGGCGCAGACTTCGCAGGCAGCCATGAGGGAGGGAAAGGGCACTGGACTTGGAGAAGGATGTTCAGCTCCGTGACCTGGGGCAGGTCACACAATCTTGCAGAGCCTGTTTCTGCACCTCCAGAAACAGGATAATATGGGGTGAATGAGATACATGTGTAAAAGCGCTCCCAAACCACGTGACCACAGACAATCTTGCCACCGTGGCGTTGTCTTCCCAGCGGTCTCGGGCTTACGGAGGATCCCAGTGTTCAGGCGTTCACATGCACTCAATACGTGATATGTCTTCTTTCGGTTGGATTCACTGCACTATTTAAAGAGGTTGTGATGATCAACCACAGCCTCCATAATAAGTCTTGTCACTGTGGAGCATCTAGAATATTCCAGGCAGTGTGCCAGTGCTTTCCCACGTGTAGAACCCTCCTCGGCCCTTGGGGCAGACGGCATAACCCCTAGCTTTGCAGAAGTGGAGGCTCAGAGGCTATTTGTCCAGGTTGTCAGAGTCAGGGTCAGAGATGGGCTGGTCAGGCCGGAGTGGGGTCCACTTATGTTTGACTCCACCCCACGCTGCCAGGTGTGGGGGTGACCACTAGATGTCTGGAACCTTCCTCTTCTTATTCTGTGGAGCAACAGAGCACTCCTCCTGTAGTTGGGTGCATGACACAGCCCAAGGCTGCATCCTGGAGCCCCCCAGGAGTCAGGTGTGACAACTTCCCGCCAATGGCATGTGGCAGAATCTACATGAACGGATTGACAGTCAGTGTGCACTGTCCCTCCTTCTTTCCCTCCTGAGATCTGGACCACAAACGTGGTGACCATACAGGCAACACTGCGGGACAGAGCAGAGCCACAGGATGGAAGGAGCCTGGGCCCCTGAGTGACTGCCTGGGGCTGAGCCACCCACGAGCTTGCACTACTTCCTCACAGACCGTTATGTGAGAGAACAAAAGGCTCCTTTAGGCCACTGTGATTTCCAGGCTTTTCATTACTGTGGCGTTGCCCGTAGCCTCACTAATCATTGTAATGGGAAGCTGACATCCTCATAGCGTCACCGATGACTACACCATGCCACGTCACGCCAACTCTATGCTCCATCCGGACGTGTCAGAATGATTCCAGCAGGATGTCATCACTGCAGCAAGATGCCAGCCAGCCAAGGGGAATGTCACCCTTTCTCCTTCTGGCAAAATCTTTTGAAAAGTCGTGAGTTCCTTGGCTGGCTGCGGTGAGTCCTGTCTGGGAGTAGAAACAGGCTGGGCGTGGCTGGTGCCCTGGGTTCTCATTCTGAACCTCAGGAGTCACTGGATGGGACCCTAGGAGGACTCTGAGGACAGCTGCCCCCGCAGTGCCTAGAACCTCCCGTGTTCACAGAGGACTGTGCCGGGGGTCATGGGCTCCTCTGTCTCCCCAGGGACAACGAGTTGAGTTGTCCTCAAGTCCAGGACCTGCTCATTCAGCACTGAAGTCCCAGTGGGCTCCCTGGCCAGGGCCTGGCAGCAGGTGGCACTTCCCTGACCTGAGGAGAGTGTAGGAGATTCCTGAAGAATTAATTAGGAACTGGGGGCCTCCTGCAAGGACTTGCTGCTCTGACTCCTGGAGGCTGCCCTTTCGAACACGGGCTTTCTTAGCTGTCCAAGGCCATTTCTGTCCTAAGAACTGCGTACAGTGGTCAAATTCCTATTAGTTGGGAGTTCTGATTCCATGTGGCCTGCGATGTTAGTACTGCTTACTTCAGTTAGTTGTAATGTGCTTGAATAACATAAGACCTTCTTAGCGGCACCACGTGAAAAGCTTGGAAACAAAAACATAACAAAACCAGCCTCTGAAGGGGTCTTTCTTCCTTTCATTCCCAAAAGAACATTCTAAAAGATTCCAGATGCCCCTACTAGTGGGCTGGGTTTCTCTTGTCACCCTGGCCTGGGCCAGCCCCTTCCTGAAGGCCCCTGCACCTATCTGTGCTCCTCCTCTAGGGCTGGGAATTTTGCCCGTGGTGCTTCATGAGCTCTGGGGATGCAGCTGCATCAGTCAGGGAGGCAGTGAGTGTGGGTACTAAACCAGAGTTCTCGAAGAAGGAGAAAGAGACTCACACTGGTGTTATTACACAGCGTGTGATGCATTTGAAGGACACAGCAGACTTACCCACTGAGTCATACACAGCTTACTCGTCAGATTCCCCAAATCATACACACATCCTAATTCCTCACCGAATGAGTGTTTGCCACCCAGAGTCAGGCTCCAGGAATTTTGACCTTTGTTGTCACTGCTTGGGTTTGAGCTACTCTGTGGGTGAACACTTTAGAGTGGCAAGAGCTGAGGAGAGAGAGGTAGTGAGCTGCACATCTGAGGGCAGATACAAGCCAGACATGAAGGGCCCGGCCCAGCACGAGGGTACCACAAGGGCACTGTAGCTACCAGCAGTGAATGCCAGCTGTGTCCCATTCAGCCCTGAGTTGCTAGCAGGCCAGGGCACAGGCGACCTGGGCATGGGGCATAGGTGCCCAGATGGTGTCCTTCCGTGACCTTCTGCTTGGACCTGCTGATTGCCCCCCATCCAATCGGTGCGGAATGTGTGCGACACACAGCACAGTTTAACACCTGGCTGTGGTGGGTGCCGGTCTTTGACATAGAAGATTTTATGGGCGGATTTTAGCTGCATCTGAGACTCTGAATGACTTTCCTGCCACTATCCCCAGGGGAGTGTTCACCACAACAGAAAGTCGGTTTCAAGAACATGGAATACAGTCGTGGATCTGGTCTTCAGGTTCCCTCCGACTCTCTCGGTAGACAAAGCGCCAAATGCCGGCGGAGCCATGGCTGCCCTCTGCGCCTCCTCGCCTTCGGAGCCGCTGGAGGTGTGGGAGGCCCCAGGCAGGCCTGGTGGGTGCACCCAAGGTCCCCTCCAGCTCTGGCTGGAGCAATCCCGTTCAGCTCCTTCAGCAGCAACCGCCTTGCCCCTCAACACTCATGCCACTTGTCCCTCTTCTCCTCTGTGTCCCCACAGTCCCTCCCTGTTGCCTGGCTGCAGACTGGACAGGCCTGCCCTCCCCCTAACTCCGGAACACAGATGTCTCTGGTGCTAAACCTCAGGACCCTGCCTCAGGCAGTGGGACAGCAGGAGGGGTTCTGGGGGCTCACAGCACTGTCAAGACACCCCGGCTTGCAGGCGAGGAAACCGAGGCTCAGGGAGGACAATGACTTGCCCATGTTGTTCTGCTTCACAGAAAGTGCTGGGACGGGGCTCGGAGGCAGGGCTGTCCCACTAGGACCCTTTTACTCACCATTGGCTCATCCCAAACCCAGAGGGAGTTCTGGGGTTTCTGGGACTCTCTCCAAACTGACCTTCATTGCTTTGGTCCTAAGTTTGGAACAGACATGGGCTGGCCACCTTTGTGTGCCGGAGTTTTGTCCTTGCTTTGATTACTTTGACGCCTTGGGAGGAATGTGCTATGTAAGGACATCCTGTGAGTAATCTTTCATCATCGCTTTTCTGTTCGGGAGGAATTTGCTTAGAGTGGAGTTGCCAGTTTGAAAAAAAACAGTGATGCTAGTTAGCTCTGAATTTCAGGTAACGAATACTTTTAATAAGTGTGTCCTAATTATGGCATGGGAAGCCACAGTACTGGGGGCCCGGAGCTGGGCTGTTGTGGAGGGTTGGACTGTGTCCCTGCCACACCTTGAGTCTGAAGCCCCAGGGCCTCAAAATGTGAGCTGATTTGGAGACGGGGTCTTTACAGAGTAACCAGGTTAGGCAAGGTTGTAGGGTGGCCCCAATCCAGCAAAACTGGAATCCTCACAAAAACGGTAAGTTTGGACACAAACACGCAGGGAGAAGGCCACGTGAAGAGGAAGGCTTGCGGCGATCCCTCTAGGAGCCAAGGAAGGCAGAGGATGCCGCAAACCACCGGAGCTGGGGGAGGCCTGGAGCAGACTCTCCCTCAGGGCCCCAGGAGGAACCAGCCCTGCCACAGCTGGATCTCTGGCCTCCAGAACTGTGAGATGGTTAATTTCTGTGGTTTCAGCCCCAGTGTGGGGCTGTTCCGGTAAAGCCGCCTGGCTTGTCGGGGTCGAGCTGGGCAGTGGAGCAGGGGCTTCTACTCTGCCCACCTTCCCCGCTGGGCCCAGGGGCTCATGGGGCTTGGTGGAGGGAAAGCGCCTGCCTAGCTGATGGGGCTGGCCTTGCAGATCGGGCTAGAAAAGAAGGTCCCTGCATGAGAGCCCAAACCCCACCCAGAGGCGGGGGCAAGAGGGGCCATGCATGTGCCCAAGGGCCGCCCGTGCCGTGGGCCTGGCCTGGGCACAGACCGCTTTGGAGCCTGTTTGCTGGACAGCGCAGGGGCAGCTCCCGCACCCCCAGCCACCTGACGTGAAGGAGGCCTGCAACGTCTCCCTTTCACGGCCAAAGCGTGGGATGTCCGCGAAGCCAGGGATGCGGATTATTGCTTCCTCGATCGTCCGGGTGGGGTTTCCTTCCCGTGACCAGCAGCCCTCTCGGGGCTCCCTCCCTGGAAAAAGGCTGCAGACACGTGCATCCTGGCCAGCTGGGGTTGAGTATTTCCTCTGAATTGTTTGAAGGAAAGTTCAGGGGTAAATATGGAAAATGCCGGCAGGGTGCGGGCAGGCTGCCTACTTGGGGTGTGTGGCTGGGCCTCGGGGAACGTGGTGGCCTGTCCTGCCGCGAGCCTGGGTGCAGCCCCAGGTCAGGGCCTCCTCTCTGCAGCGACACTGAGGGTCAGGAGCCTGGAGCGCTGCTGGGTCTGACAGCACACAGGGCGGCAGCACTCCAGGGGGCTGTGCGGCTCCCGCTGCCCGCAGCAGCCTGTGCCGTGCTGTGCCCCAGGCCCGGCAGCGTGGGGGCAGTGGACTGTGGTGCCAGGAGGCCAGGCAGGGGTGGGCTCCCCATAGAGCTGCCCTCCTGGGTGCTGGGGAAGGGGGTGTGTTGCTAAAGGTGTTTGGAGCCCTGGGATCAAGCTCCACCCCCACACCCTCTGGCCTGCCCTCCCTCTCTCGGGGCGCCTGCCCCTCACCATGGTACACACAGTCCAGCACGGATTATAACAACCTATTTGTACACACTTCATGCACACCTGGTGGATTGTAACGACCTGTTCCTTTGCTGTTTGTCATCATCTGCTACAACCCAATTTAGCAGGGTGCTAGCACGGGAATTCTCTTCTCAATCCTTCCCACCTGGCACAGAGGGGGCACCTCAGTTGCTGCGTTTAATTACTGGGTAGGCTGGACATAGGCTGAGGTGGGAGGATCCCTTGAGGTCAGGAGTTCAAGGCCAGCCTGGGCAAGAGCAAGACTCCATGTCTATATGGAAAAATTAGCCGGGCATGGTGGCATATACCTGTAGTCCCAGCTACTCAGGAGGCTGAGGCAGGAGGATAGCTTGAGCCCAGGAGTTGGAGGTTACAGTGAGCTACAATGATACCACTGCACTCTAGCGAGAGTGGCAGAACAAGACTGTCTCAAAAGAAAAAATAATTAAAATTAAAAAAATTACTACTGGGTAGAAGTTGAGAGCAGGTTGAAGTTCAAGCTAGAGAAGAACCATCCCGTCACAGAAATGCAAAACTGCCTGGGAAGGTGAGGGGCGCCTGTGGCCAGGTCTGTTCAAACAGAAGGTCAGGGACACGTGGACTTGGACGGCTTCAGCGCTGAGCTCCTGCGAGTCTTTGGAAGTGGAGGACACAGGTCCAAAATCAAGGAACCCAGACATGGTCCAGTTCTCCCTGATGCCGGCTGCCTCCAGAACCTCGCCGTCTCCTTTACGCTAACACTGTTTGCTACTCCGGAACGCTCATTGTGTCCCAGCTTCTGTTCTCCCTTCTTCCAACTGAAATCTCGAATGGGAACACCTGTCCCGAGTGGAGCCTCCCTTGAACGCACGCAGTTCTGGACCAGGAGATGTGAGCGGAAGCGGCCTGTGTCACCTCTGGGAGTTAATGTTCCTGCAGGAGGGAGCATGTCAACGTGATGGCCCAAGTGCCAGCAGCCACCTCAGGCCACTAGGACGGGGCCTGCACCCCAGAGGGGAGGCTCTAAAAGCCGGGAGGAGCCCAACCTGGGGATTTGGGGCCAGTGCCAGGAGGCCACGGCCTGAACCCCTTGGACACGACAGGACGCGGCTTTGGATTTCTCTGCGGCATGGCGCCCAATCTAGTAATTCATGTGTCCAACGATGGCACTGTCCGTGACCTCAGGTTGCCTTGCAGGGAGAGTCTGCAGTTCGCATTTCTTTGTATTTTTTTCAGCATCTAGTGCAATAGTAAGGGTTTTGATTTGATTTGATCTAACTTTTTAAAGTCCTATTACCCAGGGAGTGACAAAAACCCATGCGATGATTTCCTGCTGTCTCCGACAATACTGCCCTTTTTTCATTCTAAAAACTCCCTCTTTTAGGTTCCAGACAGGCCTTTTTTGAGGGATGCCGAGCTCATTTTTGACCCGGTTTCTGTTGGTCACAGTTTGGGCTTACGTCACCTCCCAGATCTAATTTTCCCAGGTAGGAAGTCCCCCGAAGTGCTGCCGCTGGAAGCATTCGCTGCACATCAGGCATCTGAGCAAAGCCACATGGTGGGGCAGAGTCCCGGAGTTTGGGAGAGGAAGGCCTCCCAGGAGGGAAGGGCTGGGGCTGGCCTCCAGCTGCCAGGCAGCCCAGGGTGGGCAGAGCACGCCCTCTAACGAGGGCCTCTGTGTCCTCGGGACAGGGCCAACCCAGTGGAGTGGCAGACACAGTGAGGCTGCAGGCGCTGAGGTTGGCTGGAGCGAGGGAAACCACAGCTGCAAGAAGCCACCTCTTCTTTTTTTTATGATCCCATTCAGAGCAGAAAGAAGCCACCCCTTCTTGAGGAAATGCGTAGGGATAGGAATGAAACAGGAGAGTAGCTTTGGGAGCCACAAGGTCAACTTTCTTAGAATAGAATATAGAATTGAAAAAGCAGGGCCTCTTTTTCTATTAATAGCAGCAATTTCTCCCCCGCCTGGGTTTCTTCTCCAGGGGTTGCTGGGGGGACGGTGGGGGATGGGGGAAATTTTATACTTTAATCGTGTGAGAAAGTGTCACTAAGTTTGGAACACTTGTTTTTTGTTAATTTGTTTAAAGCTCAATGGGTCTTTTAAATAATCTGTCGCAAGATCACCAGTGAATCTCTGTAGAACAAAAGGTATTCTTTCATCTCATTGCAAAGTATTGAGAAGAACCTAGTCTGTGAAAGGTCTTGTTTTGATAAAACTGACCCCTTCTTGTTCTGTTGCTCCTCTGGCCTCAGCCTCTCCCTGCCGGAGTGAGGAAGGTGCGCACTCCTGTTTCGCTTTCTTTTGAAACTCATCCCATGTTCTTTTTTCTTTTTAGATTCCAAGTAAAATGCAGCTCCACTCGCTTAGAGAGTTTTTCAGTAACACATTGTTTTACTTCAAGAGGCCATTCACAATTGAGAAAGTACCCTCTGGTCGTCCTTCCTCTGGTAGCTCCTGGGAGAAGGAGCTCTTTGTACTCTCGGTCACTGACAGAGAACCTTTTCCAGGTACCGTAACAATGTCTGTAGATTTATGCAATCCTGTAGCAAACATCCCACTGAATACTTTGTTCTCATGATGGTTCAAATTTTAACTCGTCTTTTCCAGACATTCTCCAATAGTATCCGTTGACAGAGGAATGGATTTTGGTGCGTTGCCATCTTGTTTTCCATAATTTAATCCATTTAGGCATTTGCTCACAGATATTGCCTCTCATACTAGACTTTTTCTATTAAAAAAGCACCAATGTGGGGGCAGTCATTAATTTCTCCTTAATAGTCAAGAAAACCTTGTGGCTTCCTTGGTCCAAGCAAGTCATTCTTTTCCTTCCCCGGTTAAGGCTTCATAAGGAGGTTTTGCTATTAGCCTTAAGCTAAGAATCTAAATCTGGCAAAACCTGGCCATCCCCAGGAAACCTCGCAGCTGCGTGTGGGTGGGAGGGACGGCTGTTTGTTTACAGCCCCTCTGCAATCCGGACGGGGCTTCTGAGTTTCCAGAGATAATTCGAAGTCCAGGCATGTGACGGTGGGAAGTGAGATCTGAGCTTTTTCTGAGATGCTCGATACCTTTGTCAGCCAGTAAGTTTAGTGCAATTATAGCACGTTGCCCTGGCAGCTCAGTCTCCCTGGCCATCGGGGTGTTGTCTACATACTGTAAAACCATTTCCTTGCCTAAAACTATTTCCCTCACATCTCTGGCCAGAATTTTTCCGAAGATTGTTAGGGAGGTTTTTTTTTAAACCCCAGAGGAAGGACAGTGCAGAAGCACTGGCATTTGGCTTTAGACTTTAAGTCTTTCCACTCAAAAGCAACCTGGGATGCAGGAGCAGGAGGAAGCAGCTTTTAACTCCATTACTGAAAACCAGGCAAAACTCCTGGAGGAAGTGGTAGGAGGCACAGAAAGAATATCCTCCACTGTTTGACTTATTGCCCTCAGATCTTGAACAAACTGCGTTTCTTTATTTTTTGACTGGCAGAATGGGAGTATAATACGATGTGCCGGACCTCCCGTCCCCTCATGGCCAGGAACTCAGTTTTAAGGTTTTTCTGGGGTAGATGCCCTTAGCCAAGAGGGGGTCCATTTAGTCAGTCTTTGGGGGGGTGCCTACGCTTTTGTTTTGGTTTATACTTCTCCCTGTTTGGCTAAGATTTGCCAGAGACAAATCTATGGCAAACTTTTATTTTGTCCCACTGTTGCTGGGGCGGTGTGGCTACATGCCCTGGCTCCATCCTGTCCCTCAGTGGGACCCTGTGGCCAAGGAACTTAAAATCAAAAGACTTATTAGCCCATTAAATATTGTAGGCCAGATAAGAACAGAGGTGGACAGGCATTTATCAACTTTTAAAACCGTTTAAGCAACATAAGAGGAAAAAAAACCCAAAGTCACGGTTATAAAATTAACTTATCTATAAGCAACAAGCTACTGTCAAACTTGTAGGAATTTGCTGCAAAACATAAGCATTTGTTAAAACCATTAGAGCTAAGGATTTAGAGACTCTTGTATCAGAACGAAAAAACAACATTCTAAACAAAAATGTTTTAAGTCCAGCCTGGTTCCGACAATGACAGGAAAATGAAGCTCACAGGTAGCGAAGCATTCAGATCATCTAGGTTTTGCAGACATTTGTCAAAGATCTTAAAAGGCTCAGAACATTTGATCAAAATAGATTGACAGGTTATTGTAAAATAAGAGCAGTTCACTTAGCCAAGAGTGACAACCAGAAGATTATAAAGACAACACAGAAAGAAATCTTAACTTCTAAAGCTCAGTGTTCCCAAGTAATGAAAAACCTAATAAGGACAGCATAGGAATTATCTTGATAAAACAAAATCTTTGTTTCTTAGGCCAGTTACCAAAAGGTAAAGAAAAACCTTCTTTGGTGCAATGGTTTGTTTGTTTGTTTTTAATGGGAAACTCATTTAGACAACTTGGAAGTCAAACCTCATGAACAGGGTACCAGAAGTTATCAAAGCTGTGAGTGAACTTTATATTATAAAGGAAACAAGAAACTAGAAAACTAATACTTTGGAAGGGGAATACACAACTCTTAGTAAGAACACAAGAACATTTTTTGACCATGTTGAGCAATTCAGACATATCAAGAAGCTAAGGAAAAAAACATTGTTTTTCAGACCTTTACAGATAAACATTTCAGTGTCAGACCTTAACAGCGAACTTGGAACCAGAGGAGGAGCAAGTTGCAGGAGCCGACAGAAAGGTTGAAGGAGGTTGTCATCTCAGCCCTTCTCAAGGGGAGGACGAGCTGAAGGCAGTGTGGCACAGCAGAAGTTGAGCTTCTCAGATATAAATCTAAGAAATTTCAAAAGAAGCAGATTATAGAAAACCTCTTGCAATTTTATTATATTTTTGTCATTTACATTTGCCTACCATTTTGATAGCCTGTGAATATTAAATATATAGCCAATGTGATGAATTATGCCCTCAACAAAGTCAGTTAATGTCTAAACAAGTTTAATATCTAAACATTTTCATAAACAAAATTGGGAGAAATGAGATAGAAATGAATTTTAAAACATAAACTCTATAAGTTTAAAAACTCTGTAAGTTCTATAAATACAGTAGAAGTTTTAGAACACATCTTGCTTGAAGATGTTAACTAATTTGATCTTTCTGAAATACCAATGTCCCAAAATAAAATTTATTGACATGACATCACCGCACTGTAGACTGAATAAACCACTAACATCAATCCTTAGCATCTCAAATAATGGCACAAAGTCATAACGTTTTTTTAAACATAAGGATCAAGATCAAGCTATTTTAAAAACAATCTAACTGGTCTCAAAACATTTTTCTACTTGCATGCAAATTCACTTACATGTAATACTTCCAAAGAACAAGATTGTTTTGAGATTCTCTTTGGATTCAAGAATAATCATTTTGTTCATTTTGAAATAAATCACTATACAAAAATTAACAGTTCAAGGTTTCTTTAATTTTTTTCTTTTTTAAAAAAAATTTTTTATTTTGTTTTAATTTTCTTTTATATTTTATATATTTACTTTTTTCTTTTTTAATGGGGTTCCCCCCTTGGGAGGTACCCATGGTCCTCAACTGAGGAATTCGGCCCTACAAGGAAGCAGCAGTTCAAGGTTTCTTCAAAAAAAATTTTCTAAAAGGCCTTTGCTATGGCAACACGATGTACACATAACAGGCTAGCTTGCAACCGGTACTCAGAAAGAGTCGGAAACAGATTTTGTGCGTACCTGTCCACAGGCAGTAAAGTCAATGGAAGAAACTGTATCTGCAACTAGGATTAAGAAATCAAAACCAAAATATATTCATAAACCTTTGACCAAGTTTTTGTTTTTGTGCTATCGTTTACTTAGAGTTGTGTTTATTCTAGTTTACTGACACTTATTTTTGTTTAGGCATATTTACATTTTTACCTGACTAAGAACCTTAAACACATGGAAATTTTTCCAATAACTCAGGAGACTTAGCTATTTTTATTAAACCAACAATATTAAATGAGTCTTATTTACTAAAAATCGTACAAACACAGATCATTTTATTTTGGCTGGGTTTTTAGTTTTATAAACTTTGTGGCAAACTCTGACACCTTCAAATATAAAAATGGACAATGAACTCAGACAAAAATATATACTGACAATTTTGAAGTCATTTTTATTGTTATTTTATCAATAATTTTTAAAAACCAGCTTGTTTACCAAAGATTGCTAAATTCACGTGAACTTGAAAGGCATTTGGGTTTATTTATTTAATTCGTGAGAATTCCTTTTATTTATAAGCCAACTTTGCTACCATGTAGACATATAATACATGTACATACACAAAACACATCTGAACACATATACACTGTACACAAAGTTTCAATAGCTTTTAACTCAGATCTGAAGTTCCACAGAAATCTGTGCACATTGTTTCTTTCCCTGTCCAACAGCAGGCATCCCTGCATCTCGGCCAGACTGCCTCCACGGGCGGACACATCTTTCAGTTTCCTAAAACTCAGGACAGAGATGCCTTCTCGAATCTCCAGACCTTAGGATGGAGTTGTCTTTTAGCCTTTCGGACCTCAGAACCTGCCACAAGAGAAAGCACCGTCAGAGGTGTCTTTCAACCTCCCAGACCTCGGACTGCACATGCAATACCATCAACAGCAAGCTTAAAGTTGGCAAAAAGAAAATAGAGACAAACAGCTTAACAGACTCCACACTCGCAGGCCATGCACCGATAGATGCCCACTCAACCTAAAGAGAAATTCACGAGGTTCCAAACAAATGAACGGCAGTTTCACCGAGTAAGCCCTGGGAGTACCGCAGCAAAACCGGTTAGTTCCCATTCTCACAAACACCTGGGGGCTTATCCAACCCAAAACCAAATGAGAATTCCCTCAGAATTCCCCAAATTGAGAGGGATGACAGCCACTGTGTGGTACCTTCAAATAGCGCTCACCCATCAGGACACAAATGTCAAAATCCAGAGGTCGTTCCTCTGAGGCAATCAGGAGGTGCTCATGCATGCGCTGCAGGCTGGTGACCACGGAGCTGGAGGGACAAGCAAAGCCACCCTCTGGCAAATATGCCAGGCAGCTGCTAAGAGAGGATTTTGTTCTCTCCCCACTCTGCAGTCACCGAACCTTGAGCAACGACCTCATCCCGGATGAGCCCCCATAATTGATGTTGAAACCACAAGGGGGTTTCAGTCTAGGTCCAGTTGCTCATCCCACAAAGATCCAACTATTGAAACAACAAGGATTGGCAAGCAAGAGCGTCTTGTTGGGAGAACAGGGAGAAGCTTCCTTAAATCTGTCTCCCCAGCTATGGGAGATCAGGAGCTTTTAAAGGAGGGCCACATGCCTTGGGGCAGGTCATCTCACAAGGGGCTACACGGGTTGGAAGCAGGTCATGGGGGATGGTGGATCTTGGCATCAGGAGTCTGCCCAGGGGCCTTCAGAATCTCAGCTCCCTTGTCCTGCAGAAAATCCACCATTGCTGGGAAACAACTGAAAAGTCAAGTATTTAGTTAAGGAAGAGGATTATAAAAAACATACAGGGGCCATTGAAGTCTGTTCATAGGGCCGGTTGCAGAGTAGGGAGGACCCAGCTGCATCGATGGAGATTCTGTAGATGCTAATCCCGCCCCCCATGCAGCCCACCCACTTTGCAGCGTTATCTGTGTGCCAGCAGCCGTCTCAAAATATGTCACAGAAATGTATTTTGGGGTAAACCATTTCCGATTTCATTCAGCCCTAAAACCTTTCAAGATGTGTAGCCCCATACATTAATGAAACAAGCGCATGTCAATTGTAACCTTAGGACTGCCCCCTAAGTAAACTCCCGAACGTCAAGGACAAGCTGCTCCGCAGAACGCAGACCAAGGAAGAGGTAAGATCGACCACTGTCCCACCCAAGAAGACTACAAAACGGACTGTTGGCTCTACTCCCTTTTTTTCTGAATGTTCATCTCATGTGAAATGTGGATTTACTGAGCACTGAGTAGAGCTTCACAAAATGCAATCACTGGCCTCACTGCTCCCCTCCCGCCCCCGTTTTCTGTACACCTTCCCCTGAAATCCGGCCTTGCAAATCCTTGCGCCAGAGCCCCCCAAGGGAGCCTGTGGCCCGCAGTTTCCTGGGTACGACCGCAGGCTTCAGCTTAATAAGCCTCAGTCGAGCATGACTCTAGTTTTCAGTGACTTATTATTTAAGTTGACATATTCATCTCTTGAAACTGCTTGCTATCGCCACAAGTCGCTGTACATTGACCTAATAATGCCACATCAGACACCATAACCCACACCTGATAGGATCGGCGTTATTTCAGGAAACCAGTGAGAATTCTTGACAAACAGCTTTGTATCAGCCCCCTCTGGTCCTTTTTTGTCTTTACAAAGCCACTTGCTGCTAATTGAGTGTATGTTTAGGGCAACTGGAATCTCCCAGGCTGCAAGCCTCAGGCCGGCCCAAATAAACTCCCTATTTATGTTAATTTTGCCTCAGCTTCTTCCTTTTAGGTCTCCACAACGACAGGCTGTGATCCAAGGCATAATGTGTACTTAGAAGGAGGCCTCTTCTAGCAATAACAATAGATATAAATCCACACTTCAAATAGACTTGACAGTTAAGAAAAGGGTGACGACTTCTCGTTACATCAGATCAGAGTCCATTGTTTTTACCTGACATTCATCAGCCCTGTTACCTACTAGGTAGCGTCGTTTTCTCCACACCCTCAACCAGTTCTACAGTTCTCCAACACAAACTTGGTGTCCAATAACCTGATTCAGTTGACACTATTGACCTGGAGCTGGCATCAGAACCCCGCAGGTTAAAGGGCTTAGCTCCACGGGACGTCAGATGCCAGACGCAAATGGGGTGCCCAGGCATCCCGCACTGCTGCCCAGCTGGCTGCAAATTCAAGGGTTCCCGCACCTGCCACTCAGGTTCGATGATTCACCAGAACAGCTCACAGAACCCAGGAAAGTGTTCAGCTTCCTGTTAGTCTATTACACAGGCTAGAGATGAGCCGTGGGACGAGGCATGGTGGCAAAGCACAAAAGGGTCCGAAGCACCGGAGCCTCTGTCTCCATGGAGCTGTGGCGCTGGGCTGTGCCACTCTCTGGGCAGGTGGACGTATTCACCAACCCGAAGCTCCCTGAACCCACCACTTAGGGGTGTCCCTGGAGGTTTCAGTTGCAGGTAGGGCAGAGGAAATAGCTGGCTGTTGGTGACTGAACTCAGTCTCCAGCTCTCTCCTCCCTGGAGGTTGTGGGAGTCTCATAGCTCCAACCTTCCAGTCATGGCTGGTCTTTCTGGTGACTGGCATGTCCCTGAAACTACCTACATGCCCTTTCCTCTCCTAGTCATTTCATCAGCATAAAAAGGACACTTCTGTTTCCAAAGATTCCAGGAGTTGTGTGCCAGAAACCAGGGACAAAGATCAGCTGTAAAAAAAAAAATCCATATCCGTTGTTCACTTGGGCTTGTACATTAGGATTATTTTTGATTTTAGGATTTTTTTTCTGCATTGTTTAAAAGCTACATTTCCATTTTAAGACAGGCACTTTAGTTAAAAGCAGATTATATAATTCATTTATCCATAATGAATCCTCTTAACTGGGCACAAATGATGTGCAAATGGTACATGATGCCAGAGGGACAAACACAGGCAGGCACTCGGCATCTTGCATGCAGGGATAACCTGACATCCGGGCCTGGTGGGGACCAGTATCAATCTGACTGGTAAATATTTGTAAATCTGACTTTCTTAGGAAACAGTCATCGAAGATGCTGGAGGTAGAGTGACTACAAACATGTACTGGGAGCTTCCTGGGTTCTGGAAGCCGTGGCAGATGCTGAAGGCACCAGGTGGATGATACGGTCCTTGCCTTTGAGAAGCCCACAGTTCAGCCGTCAGCCCAGAGGGGCAAACCAGCAATCCCACCACCGGGTGCAAGAATCACAGGAGTGGGCTCTGGGGGCGTGCAGGGGCTCTGAACCAGTCATTAGCCACAGAAAAGGGTCAAAGATAAACTTCCAGGAGGAGGCAATGCTTGTTGCTAAGTCTTGATCAAAGTGAAGTTTCAACATGTTATGACGACGTGGTTCAGGAAGCTACAAAGAGATGGTGAAGCTGGAGGGAAAATCTCTGGGGTTGGGCTGGGAGGAGGAGAGGGCAGCAGGCGTCCTGTCATGGGTCTTCGTGTGCGGGGCCAAGGGGTGGCACCTTTACCTGGAGGGAAACAGGGGCCCAAGACAGTCTTAAGAGGGGCACGTTGGACAGTACTGAGTCTCTCTTTCACACAGGCTAGAGGAGACGGAGGCATGTAGCCGGTTACAGGGTTGGTGTCACCATGGGGGGCAGTGCGGGGAGGATGGGGACTCAACAAGGGGAGCTACCCAAGGTCAAGGTCCTCTGCAACACTGACCCCATTTGGGCACCAGCCGTGAGTTCAGGGGTCCACAGGGCCATAGTCACTTCAGACCAGCCGGCTACCCTAGACTCCCTCAGTTTTGACAACTCCCTAGAACAACTCACAGAACTCAGGAAAGTGCTCTACGTAAGGGTTACAGTTTTATTATAGCAAAAGGATACAGACTGGAACCTAGTAAAGGAAAGGGCCCACGGGGTGACGTCAGGGAATATTCTGAGTACACAACACCTGTTTCCACAGGGTTGAGCTGTCCTCCTGGCATGGAGGTGTGACAGTACTCAGAGTATTGATAATGAGAGACACTTGTCTGAGCTTCGGTGTCCATTATTTTTATTGGAGCTTCCTTACATATTCACGAATGGTTAAATCATCAGCTGTGTGGTTGACTTCGGTCTCTCATCCCTGAGCAACCCTCTAGATCAGGGCCAATATTTTTGGTTTAGGCCCCAAACGACCCTCTTGTTGCCATGGGTGGTCCTTCTGGCAAGCTCAGCCCCCAGCACAGTCATGTCATTGGCATAAATGACCCAGGGGCCGGCTGGGGTCCTCATTACCTCTTTGGCATAGCAACCAGGTGTGTCAGAGGAGCCCAGTCTGAGTAACAGACACTCCTGATGCCCAAGAATCTCCAGGGCTTCCGCGGCTGAGGCTGCGTCCCAGGAACAGGTGGATTCTTCACCGCACAGGAGCAGCGGTAGGAATGCATGGAGTCAGGGACACTGGGACAAGATATGCTGGAAAAGGAGGGTTTTCTGGGAGGCGACAGTTGGGGGGCCTGTTGGAGAGTGTCCTGCCGGTGTTTCTAGCTCCGTTGCCGTTTGTGGGGCTGTGCCTGGGAGCTGGCTTTGCCCAGGAGGAGCCTTGTGTGTCTCAACCTAAAATTATCAAAAGGGGTCAGAATGTAATCTAAAGGGAGTTTACTCAAGGGCGAACGTTGAGGCCTGCAGCCCGGGACACACTTCCAAGTTGCTTTGCAGAACGCTCTGGAGTACAGAAGACTCAAGTTTTTAAAGAAAAAAAGAACAGATCAGGAGAGGAGGTGATGACAAAACCTGTTGGTCAGGAATTCTCATTGGTTTATGGAAATAACATTGGTTAGTGATTGGCTGTTCGTTATTGAACAGATGGCATTTTATGGCGACTTGCTATCAGCTAGTCTAGCGTCCACACAGCAAGTGGCTTCTAAAGCCCGCATAGCAAGTGGCTTCAAGAGGTAATGATTTAGCTCCAGGGGGAGTGAGAGGTGACTTCTGTTACATTTTAAATGCCTTTCTGGGCCTGATAATTTAAAGGGGCTTGCATTCCTCAGATAAGAGAATTTTTCTTTCTCAAGTGCTGCTGGTGGGAACAGAGTATTGGCAGAGAACCCTGAGCCCCCAGTCCTCAGGATAACCCACCCCCCACCTCCTCTAAGAGCCTCAGGCCCACTGTCCAGGCCACAGGCCTGGGGTGATTGAAGGGCTCCCACCATGTAGGGCTTTCCGTGCTAAAACCAAGAGCGTCCTGGGCACACCGGGACAGCAGCCTCCACTCTGTCCTGAGAAATGAAGGAACGATGCTACCTCCCATTCTGTAAACACTTTCCCCAAGCTCTGGCTTTAGTTTATATCCTCTCTACTTCAAATACACTGCTTCAGCTGGAATAAACTTCACCACTTCAAGAAATAAAGGTTTTCCAGATACAAGATCAAAGCTAAAAGCCAAAAGAATATTAGGTTCCAGGGCCACGGAACTCCCAAGCAAGCCGGCTCGATTGTTCTTTTATCTGCAAAGGCTGTGCCAGGAAAACCCCTTTTCTTTTATTGCAAAGCTGCCGATGAGAACCAAGCTACACAAACAGCAGCAAGAAGGAGCCAGCGAGATCTATTTGTTAAAGAGCCTTGGTTGGGAGACAAGGAAACGGGCTCTGTTTCTCATAGCCAAAGAGTGGTCAGACAGGAGGCGCCTCGCTATCTAAGCCCCAGGGTGCAGAGACGCTGAATATGAAATGACAGTTGCCACAGCTGACGGGGCTGGAGGGCACGCTCTGGGGCCTGCGCTGGCTCTAGGAGAAGAATGCATGAGGAAGAGGACAGTCATGAGAAATAAAAAGTCAGGGTGATCGGGACTTCCGTGTGCGAAACCAGGCCAGGGTGGGTGACTCTGCGTGGCTCAGGAGAGCTGGGTGCTCAGACGGTGGTCTCCCAAAGCACTCAGCAGAGGGCTCACATTCTTCAGCTGAGGTTTAAGGTCCAGGAAGGACGTTCCTTCCTTGTATCAAGTCCCAGACCGCAGGTTTTATGTGGGACTCCCCCTGCACCTGTCTGCAGGTGTCTCCACTCTCTGACTGCACCCCCAGCGGTGGGGAGTGAGGCCTCTTCCATCTTGAGCTGCTCTGGCATCTACGTCACTCTCACTCTCGGTAGCTCCGAGCCGCTGGCCGTGGCCTTGGCCTTGCCCTCTGGGGTTGCGCTATCGAAGCGGGATCCTTCTTTTTTTCTGCCAGTTACTTCAGATATTTGAACACAACTGGGTAGGGGAGGAAGAAAATCTCTTCCTCTGCCCATCTTAGGTTCTTCAGTTGGGCCTTGCAAATTAGACTGGCCAAAGACGGACTGACAAGAGAAAAGCAAACAGTAGTTCATGAGCAAGTGCTTCGCTTACAGGCGGGAGCACCAGAGATTAGTCACTCAAAGGGGCAGCCAGACTTGGCTTTGTATATCATTTTAGGCTAAAACAGAGGAAAGTGGGGTTGGGGTTTCTGGTAGGCAAGTGTTGGGAAGGTGAGCAGAAGTATGGTAGATGAGCTTGTTTAGGTTTGTTATGAAGGTTTAAGTCAGTGCCTGCTCCAGGGATAAGAGCTGTTAAGAGTCCTCTTCCTCCAGGCATGGGGAGACACCTCTTACGAATGTTTATTTTTCAAAAGGAAAACTGTGTGCTGTGTTTAGGCTGTTTGGGCTCAGAAAACGATACCCCACCACATGGCCAGATGCTGAATGCTTTGACCTGAAGGCCCAGGGCAGGGTCTCTCTGACCTTTCCCGGCCCTTTTTTCTCCCGTTCCCCTCTCCCCCAAGGCAGACCAAGAAACTAAAATCCCTCTGCCCCAAAGCCAGCCATAAAACCTAAAAAACTCCGCCTTTCTGTCTATGGGCAGGACATAAAGATGTCCTCTGACCTGCCCTGTCTGATGGTAGGTCAGGACACCCTCATTCCGCCGGGGCCTACCCTATGCCCCGGAGGAGAGAATGCCACACGGAGGCCGAGAAGAATCTGAGCAGACAGGCCCTGCGGGGCCTCCCCTCAGTCTATGACTCTTAGCTTTACCCTTTTGGTCCAGTTACATGTCTACAAGGCTGTCCCCTCTCCATGGAACCTAAAATAAAAATGGACGGTTTTCTCCGAGCCTTTCCATCTTTATTTCTGACGTCTCCCATGTCACATAAAACTTTGATTAATAAATTTGGTATTCTTTTCTCTTGTTAATTTGCCTTTTGTTGTACGCATGTCAGCTGTGACCTCAGGATGGGTGAGGGGAGATGTCACCCCTCCTGCCCCCCCACTACAGAGCTTTGCCCGTGGTGCTCGTCCTCTATGGTCTTCAGCTCAAAATAATCCATACGCCAAAGAGGCATGTGTTGGGCAGCACATTCTGGTATCCGTCAACACCCCTCTCTATGAGTCTTCTGTGTCCTCCAAGTTAACACACTCGGCTCTGCTGAACGTTCCAGATTTAATGAGGTGCCTCACCACCTCAGTCAGGACCAGCTACATAATTTGAGGAGCTCATTGAGAAACAAACACTAGCGCCCTCGTTCAAAAATGATATGAATTTTGAGACGGGAGAGCAGAGCGCTAAACCATTGTAGGGTCCTGGTCACTTCTTCCTGGGTATCCTCTGGTTCGTCAGTGTCCTGCGTAAAGAATGGGGTCAGGCTTATATGGGGAGGTTCAGAGCAGCCCTCAGACTGGCCAGGCCTCACTCCCTTGCCCAGTGTTGCAGTGCATGGGCAGAGAGCTGAGCCACTGTCCTCCGGAGTCGCTTAGGGTGGGTAGATGCCAGGCCTCCTGATCTGGCACTGCATGTGGGCTGAGGCTCTGTCCTCAGCCTGTGCTCCTGGTCGCTGAAGTCTGGGAGTCACTGCTGGCAGGGGAAGCTGGTCTACTCAGGGCAGGAGACAGTCACTAGAACACCTGTTCCCGATGGGCCGCATCGCCCCATCCTTTTCATGAATCCTGACCTCCTTGCAGAGTCCAGTCGGAACTGACATTACCTGCCCGGGGAGAGAGGTGGAAGTGGTCTGCCCGCTCTCCCCAGAGAGAAGCAGAATGGGGACTTGGGGTCTGTTCAGAGCTCCTGCCATGTGCTCGGGAGACCAGATACAACCCAAAGCCACCAGTTCCAGTACAGTTGGGAAGGAGGTGTGAGAGTCCAGGACATACTCAGGTGGACCTGGAGAGAAGGGACAGAGACAGGAGACACCTGTTTGCGGCCACGGCCGTGAAGCTCGGCCAGGTCCTCAGAGGGCCTGGACCCCTGGCCTCCAACGTGTGTTCATCTGGCCTTCCTGCCAGGTCCTTCTCTCCTCTGAGCCTCCCACCTACCTTTCCTTTGTAATCCCCAGGCCTGCTCTTCCCAGCTCAGAGCATGACCTCAGTCTCCCAGGTGGCTCCTGGTGCTCTCAGGAACACCCCAGCAGGTCAGAGACCCAGGGCTTCAGAGACTCTGGAGACCCCTGGAGATTCCCAAGAGCAGAGAATGCCATCAGAGCCCCGGGGCAATGCTGAGGTGCCTGGGAACAGCTTGGAAGTTGGGGATGGGGAAGGAGGGGCTCCAGCACCCAACCCACGCCTGCTTCAATCCGGGCAGTCCTAATTTTGTGTGTCAGCCTGCAGGGGACGAGTGCATTGAAGAAAGGTTTCTGTGGCTAAATAAAAGAGTTTGAGGCAGTCCAGCACATCACTGCACACCTGAGATGGACTCAGAGGGCAAGGGACCTGCCTGAGGCTTTTCCCCGGTAGGGGTAGGGGGCCTGAAACTGACCAGGTCCCCCACCCCTTTGGAGAGGACTCTGACGATGACCCCTACAGCACTGCTGGGTGCCCTCCCCTCCATGGAGGCCTGGGGGGTGGACTCACAGGGCTCCATTTGCAGGTTTGATTTGAGTCTGAGTGATGGGCACCACGGGGGAGCCCTGGGTGGTGGCTGACCTGGGCTGGAAGGAGGAGCTGAGGGCTACCCAGTGCCACAGAGGCCCAAGGACTGGCACTCAGCCTCAGTGGGGCCTGTGCTCACGTGCAGAGAGGCAGGCAGGTATGCGCAGGGCCCAGCGACCTGGGGGGACTAGCCAACCGGTGGCACCTGAAGGAACAGCTCCCTGAAGCTCTGGCCAAGCTTTGCCGAATAGGACCTCAGGCTCAAATGTCAAATTTTGCAAGAGAAATCAGAAATGCACATTTTAATGTAAGATCCCTACATTTTAAAATGTTGACTCAATTTTTAAAAATGCACTGAGTTCTGACAGGAGGTCTCCAGCTGTGACGTCTGGGATAAATCCAGGGATTCACCAGAAAAGGATGTGGCTTGGGGAACGCCAGTAGGACCCAAGGGTCAGGGAAAGTCACCCTGAGCAAGGACAACTGGGGACACAGCCACTCATTTCTCCACCGCCTCCTTCCCTTTCCTCTGCCACAGACGCCTTCCAGTGCCTTCCCCGTGCAGGAAGGAGCCTGCTGCGAGGACAGCCGGGTCTGCACTGGGGCGGGAAGAACGTTTTTGAGAGTGCTTGTGATGCTTTTATAGAAAACATCTTGTTTCAGAAAACCTCAAGACTATACAAAAGTGGGGAAACGTACCCATAACCTGGTCATATAGGTTGCTTTGTCGTGTGGGTGTCTGTTTTTATTGTTATCGTTAGTATCTTTTTTTTTTTTTTTTGACAGAGTCTGACTCTGTTGCCCAGGCTAGAGTGCCACGGTGTCAGCCTAGCTCACAGCAACCTCAAACTCCTGGGCTCAGGCAATCCTTCTGCCTCAGCCTCCCGAGTAGCTGGGACTACAGGCATGCACCACCATGCCCAGATAACTTTTTCTATATATTTTTTAGTTGGTCAACTAATTTCTTTCTATTTTTAGTAGAGACGGGGTCTCGCTCTTGCTCAGGCTGGTTTCGAACTCCTGACCTTGAGCAATCCACCCACCTCAGCCTCCCGGAGTGCTAGGATTACAGGCGTGAGCCACCGTGCCTGGCCTCATTAGTATCTTTAAACAATATATCATTCTCTATGAGTTCCAGATGATAAGTGAAAAATGCTTAGGTGTGAGTAGGTAAAAATGATGCTGATAATATTGAGTGAAATTAGAACATGATAATTTAAAATGCAACTGAAATCTCTGTTTTGGCTTTAGAAAGTATTGAGTTTTTTCTGTTTGTTTATTAGTTTTGTACAGTCAGGGTCTTGCTATGTGGCCCAGTCTGGATCTGAACTCCTGGGCTCAAGCCATCCTCCCACGTTGGCCTCCTGAGTAGCTGGGACCACAGGCGCGCCACCACACCTGGCAGAAAGTATTAAGTTTAATGTGGCAGGATTAAAGTTCTTTGAACATGTTTTTTCTCCCATCTGACTTCATTTCCAGACTTTTTATCTTTGGTGTTTCAAAATGCTTGGTGTGTAACAAGATATTTACCTTTTTGTTCTAGCAGCAACACACAAACCCTGAGAAGAAAACCACCGTGGCTTTTCTGAAAAGAAACCAAAACTGTCACACAGAGCAAAGGCCAAATCAGATCATTTTTGCTTTTTCACATGTAGTTTATATCCCCAGCCCTAAGCACAGGTTTGGTGGATAAACGAACGAACACAGGCCCGGACCCGACCAGCCCCGCTTTCCTGGAGTTTCACACCGACTGAGGTGAAGGGCTCTGAGCCCTGCCTGCGCTGACCATGCACCCAGCTGCGCGGCAGCTCCGAGCCCAAACCTCCCCCCAGCTCGGCAGGGTGACAGAGCCGGGTGCAGCACAGCCCTGCCCAGAGAGAGGGACACCTCAGCAGCCATTGCAGTTCGGCATTGGTGCTGCCCACAGGGACAGCTTGTGGTGACATCACAAATCCCAGCTGTAGAGTGAAGAAAATGGCTTCAACACTCCTTGTTTTCTTGTAAAACCAGCTTTACTGAGATGTAAGTCACATATCAATTCAATGGTTTTTAGTACATTCACAAAGTCATGCAGCCATCACCACTATCCAATTCCAGAACATTTTCATCACCCCAGAAGGACCCCCATTTCCTTTAGCAATCACCCCCTCCCCCTCCCGCAGCCCTCAGCAACCACTGACCTGCTTTCTGTCTCTGTAGATTTGCCCATTTTGGACCTGTCACATAAATGGGATCAGATCCTGCGCGGCCTTCTGCGTCTGGCTCCTTCCACCGGGCGTTGTGTTTCAAGGTGCGTGTGTGTTGCAGCAGGTGTCAGGGCTTCGCTACTGTTTATGGCTGAATAACGCTACACACTGCGGATACACCACACTTTGTCTTTCCACGTGTTGGCTGGTGGACATCTGGGTTGTTTCCACCTTTTCGGTTGCTATGGATGATGCTGCTGTGAACATTTGTGTACGAGTTTTTGTGTGGATGTATGTTGTTATTTGTCGAGGGTACACACCTGGGAGTGGCTCCCTGTGCCTCTCCGGGCCCCCGCCCAGCATCCCTGGGGGTGGATCAAGTGTCCTTCCCTCAAGAGCTCCCAGCTCCCAGGCACCACAGGACGCCTCCATCCACCGCCTGCCCCACACCAGCCTCCTTAAGCACAACGAAACTGAACAAGGTTTCTTTTTCAAATACAGGGAGTTGATATACTAATGCAGTGTCTACGGAGCTCATTTGGTCACTCATTGATCATGCATTTAGCAATTGTCCAGGACAGCCTGCAGGAGGCAGCTGAGAGGGCTGGCAGGCCCTGGAGAGGCTCTAGCTGTGCTGCGTGGGGAGGTGACTCTCCCCATGCACACAGGATGAGACCCTGAGCACACAGGCCAACTTGCCGGACACATGTGCCTCTTACTGATCCCTCAGAGGCAGTTACGGCCCCTGAGAGGACTGCCCCATGGAGCAGGGCCATGTGCCTCACCAGACTTGGTGGGGATGTTCCCAAACATTAAAAGCATGTCCCATAAGGGGCAGAGGTTGCTGGGAATGCCAACATTCAGGAGAATTGACTGATGGTGCCTCGGATCCAACATGAGTCAGCAAGAGCAGCAGCATCCCTGAGGCCACTCACAGCGGGGGCAACTTCTGGGGGTGAATTCCGGGGGTGCCGCTCATGTCGACGTTTCAGCTCCGGGAGTTCATTTTCTGCCACGTGCTTTATGTGCATCGTCTGATCTACTCTTTGCAACAGCCTTTAAGGTAGAGATCACTGTCCCGATTTTGCTCACAAGGGAATTGAAGCTCAGAGGGCTTGAGTGACTTTCTAAAGTGACTGAGTTAGATGCCAGGAGTTCAACTCTGTCTTAGGCCAAAACGAAGAATCAGAGGTAACAATGGAACCTCGTGTCGCACAAAATCCCGGCAAAGTCCTGACCTCTGTCTTGTTGGGAAAGGCGGCACCCAGCCCGTCACTGTTTCTGCCTCGTAAGAGGCTTTCACATCCACCATCGTACCCCCCTCCATCTGGGGGGTCGTTTCTGTTTTTCAGGAGTAGAAACGGAGGCTTCACATAGCAGGCCGTGAAGACATCAGGTGAGTTTATGGAGCAGTTGCTGGAAACAGCCAAATCTCTAGGACAGTAAGCTGCCCAGCGCCACCTCTGAACAGCCGCAGTCCAAACCGCTGTCGACCAAAGTTCAAGACGGAAATGGTCCAGGGACCGGGCCAGGAGGACCGGCTGTGAGTCCCCCGGGGCTGCCAGAAGACGCCTGTGAGAGCAGCTCTGGCCTCGCTCCCCACTCAGGGCCGTGTCCAGCCCTGGCTGTGCTCAGAAGCGTCTCTGGAGAGGGGACTCCTGAGGTTTAGGCTGCACCCTGCAGCACAGATCACTCCCTGGGGCAGCTGGCTCTGCGGTGGGGGGGACTTGTCCATTCCAGAGGGGGAAGAGCTGGGGCTGGAGTGAGGGATCTGGGACAGTGTCCCCAGCAGAGGTCGGCCACTGGGAGCAGCTCCAGGAAGCTAGGCCACGGGTTTTCTCCAGGAAAACGGCAGCGACCTGCAGGGGACACCACTGGGGGCTCCCACTTTGTGGGCCCCAGGAAAAGTCAGTGGTGACAGATGACTTTAAGCCAGTGACCCCAGGCCTGGGGTGAGGGCCTGGGCAGTCAGCAGGGAACCCGAGACCCGCCACTGGGTTTGATGTTCATTCATTGCGTGTGAAGGACACACAGGCCAGAGCGCGACTGCACCGCGGGGCAACAGGAAACCCGCACCCAGAACATTCCGGTTGAAAAGCAGCAACAGAACAACAGGGGCTCTGCAAATGAATGAATCTCCCTGGGGCCCACGGGGAAGCGAAAGCACATTTTGTGGTCTCACACCACGGCCGTATTCTGTCTTCTGTTTTCGGTGGTTATTTCTTGAATTCAGTTCTTTTGTTTTTGTCAACAGCCCCGGCTGCCTACGTGCCTCGTCTCACTGGGTAGTTTGGGAGCTGACGGAGCCACATCCCCAGGCGAGCCAGGGTTTCAAGTGACCTTGGCCCTGATGCATGCCCGAGACAGGACAGATCCCTGGGACCCTGGCTGGCCGAAGCCTGGATCCAGTCACTGAGATGGGAATCATGGGGCTTCACACCCTCCCCAGAAGAGCCCCTGGAGTTGTGGAGAAGCCCCCTGAGGGGGTGTTACAATCAACATTGTAAACCTTCCACTGGACGCCTCCCAGGGGCCTGTGGCTATTAGCAGGGGTCACTATGGAGTGAGGAAAGGGAAGAACTGAGACTCTGGGTACCATGTGACACTGGTTCTGAGCTCGAATGACTCAGGACTGGCTAGCAGGACTAGTGGCTTGTGGGAGTCAAATGACACAAGTGTTTACTGGCTCCATCATACAGGGGTCCTGTGGGGCCAGCAGCCATCCCATGGTTAATTTCTTGGATATACAATTGGCGCAGATTCGCGCAGCCCTGGGCAGAAGCCCCACACTGGCTTCCTGGCTCACAGGTGAAGACTGTTACAGCGAGAAGGGCTAGGTGGTGTCTCTGAAGCTCCCCCTCCTTAGCAAAGGCATGAAGAGCGGTACTATATCCCTGGTGAAATCAGAGAGCTCTAGCTGCACCATCAAAGACTCAAAATACGTAGAGTGATGACTTTAACTCTGTTCCTTTGGCCTCTGCAGAAGACATGAGGGACCTGCAGAATGACGGTGGGTCAGGGACGTCCCTTGGGGGTGCTGAGCAGCACACCTGGCCGTCCTCACGGCAGTGAGGCTAGGTGGCATCCAAACCTGTTCTCTGGCGGTTAGAAACCAGAAAAGTTAGCCAACACCCTGTAGTAAAAATCTTTCCTTTTAAACTGGCAGGAAGGGACAGTGTTATTGCAACAAAAAACCCTGGTTAGCAGCATTCTTTTTGTAATGAGAAAAAAACAGTAAATATGCAGACAAAAAGCTTCCTGGGCGATGCAGGGAGGCAGGGAGGGGGACTTCTGTGGTGTCACCGAGTGGGGAGGAGGAGGGCCTGGGAGGTCCGGGACCTGTGGGCTGTGCCTGGGACGCCGGCTCACCTGTTCCGCCGGACCCTCCACTTGGAGAGGGGAGGGAGGACCCGCACAGCCTGGGGGGGAAGGGGGGGGCTTGGTTCTCTGCCTCTAGACATGGCATCTCGGCTGGGGCGGCGGAACCGGTCTCACGTTGCTCCGAGGGAATGACCTCCGGACAGGGCTTTGTGAGGGGCTGCACACACAGGAGCCGGGCAGTCCGGGTTTTCTGGGGCCTCAGTTTGGGGAGCCCCACTTAAGTTAACAAAGAGATCGCACAATTACGGGTACGGAATGGCTGGCTCCAGTGGTGTCCAGGCACACCCGCCTCCGATGGGTCAGGGGCCGTTCTGGAAGGTGGGACAAGTCTGGAGAAACCTCTGAAGAACCACGGCCTCGAGGCTAGAGACCAGTGGGAACTGAGGGGGAAGCCTCCAGAAGGGGGCCACAGGGGCCAAGGGTAAGGTCAGTCCACGGACAGGATAGAGCCGGAGGGAGGAGAGAGCGGGAAGGCCGACCTGCGAGGGAGGCCGCGGGGGGCGCAGGAGGAGCAAGGCCGGCTGGGACCTGCGAGTAAACTCAAGGGCAGGTGCCGCTGTTCCTGCGGCGCGGGCCGAGGAGGAGCCGAGGGAGGCCAGCGCAGTGGGGGCTTCTCTGATTGTCCCCCCCATCCCTGTGCCGCTGGGTCCACAGGGGAGGCGAGAGCAGCACTTCCGCACTCTGAGCGGCAAGGGCAGGAGAGAGTAACGGGGTCCACCGGAGGGGGTGTGGGACCAGGGAGTCTGCGGGAAGGCAAGAGTCTGCCCGAGAGACACTGAGGGGACCGAGATGGGGGCAGAGGAAGAGGCAATGAGAGCAATGATGGAGGGAGACAGAGATGGGGTGGGGGTGGGGAGGAGAGACCACCGTGGGGTGAGGGAGAGGGCGAGGCAGGGCAGACCCCGTCCCAGCCAGGCCGTCCCGTGCATCCTCCGCAGTCCGTAAGGGCCTATCGCGGCCTGTGCCTCGCGCACTGGGGACCGTCCACGCATCTTTCTAAAGTGCACCGTCCCCTCACGCCCAGCTCCCAGGCTGCGGCCGGGAGAGCCCAGGACCAGCTCCGGGTGGCCGCGCAGGGCGAGCATGGCACGGCGGGCCGGGCGTGCTCCCCAGTGGCAACCCTGGCCAGAGCGGGGACGTCTGTCCCTTCTGGACACAAAGGCCTGTCCACTCACTAAGCTGAGGTCGGAGGGCATTCTCTCACCGGAGGAGGTTTCTCTAATTCCCAGAGACATGGTGACCTTGCCTCCACCTGGCATTCGAGGTCCTGTGCGACATGTCCCTACCGTCCTGCTGCCCTGACTCCTCTTCCTCCGCTGACTCCAGCCAAAGAAGACAACTCCCCAGTGAGGGCCCATATTCATTCCTGCCTTTCCTGGGGACATGCCGCCACTGGGGCCACCGGGATAGCCAGGCCTGCTGACACCACTGGGGAGGGTGTGGGGAAGCTCAGGCCGAGAAGTAGCTGGGGAAGGGGCATCTCTTACCAGTAGAGGTTGGACGAGAAGTAGACTGGGAACAGGGAAACAGGGGCTGTGCCGATTAAAGGGAGATGAGCAGTTACCCCAGAATAACTGGGCCAGTGAATTTGTGCTCTGGACCTAAAGGCTCCATTCAGTCCCTCAGTGACTCTTGGTGACAGAGCAGCCTGAGTCCTTGCGGTCCCGGCAGGGAAAGCCCTGGAACTACAGCCCAAACCTCCCACCATGCAGGTGGGGAGGCTGAGACCCAGAGCTGGGCCCCTCGTTCCTGGCCTAGCTGATGTCCCTGGGCACCGTCTGCCCCCTGGCCCCCCATTTCCAGGCTGCCCAGCAAAGCCACCTGTACCCTCCCCTACAGGCTCTGCCCCAGAGGCCCCGTGGGAAGAACAAAGGAGAAACCCCTACCCAAGGGAGAGGGCTGAGCAAAGGCCTTGAGAGGGGGTGCTCCAACAAGGTGGTCTGGAGAAATAGAGAAATGGCTCATGCAATGTTCCACCAGCCAAAGGTCTGATTTAAAACGTCAGGGCGGCGCAGGCAGCTCAGCCGAGTGCGGGGCGCTCAGAACCCGCAGCACCCACGCTCTCCCCGCTGGTGACCTCCTCTGACCTGAAGGCGCTGTGTTCATTTTCCAGCTGGCACAAGGTGCAGTTGAGTTCCCAGGGGCTTGTCTCAAACCTGAAAGCCAGCCCAGGGCTAAACAGTGCAGGTCTCCCCGTGCCACCCTATCTTGGTACTGACACCTGAACGCCGGGATGTTTGCGATTTGCACCACTTCCTGTGACTACAAAAGTAATCCACGCTCATGAGAAACTTGGAGAGTTAAAAAAGTAGGATGAAGATGACGAAAATCACTCATAATCACTTATCTAAGCAATCAGAGTAGATGCTTTGTGGTCTATCATCTGTCTTCTAGATTCCTTGCAGTATATAAAAGTAACTTTTTAAAATAGTCATACCTGGGGCCACTCCACCTACTGTTTTGTATCCTGGGTTGGCTGGTTTTTGTAAACTGAATATAATATTCTTTAAACTCTCCCACATTAATAAACATTATTGAAAAGCAAAATTGGTAATTCACTTTTTTTAAGCCTAAATATCCCATTAACCCACCTGGCAACCTGTTACATGGGGCAGTGGGGCAGAGATGGCCTATTTACACCGCAATACGCCTCCCCCTTCCCCCTTAGCAAGCACCCCAGTTTATCTGGGCACATGGCTGCTGTAATCAAAGACTGAATTCCTCAGAATTCCTTGTGTCAGGTGGGGCCAAGTGACAAATTCTGTCCAAAGGTCTGTAAGCCTAAGTGTCCTATGTAACACAGGAAGTGTCCTTTAGAGAGAGGCCCAGTGTACTCCTTCCTTCTTTCTGCTAGCTGGAAACAGGAAAGGTGGCTGGAGCTTGGCAGCCATAATGGGCCACGAGGTGAAAGCTTCCTACTGAGGATGGCAGAGCAGCAAGAGAGAAGGGGCCTGAGTCCCTGCACGTTGTGAAACCATCCTAGCAGCCCTGGACCATTCACCTACAGTCTTTTGCATGAAAGAGAAATTTTCATCTTGTTAAAAAAAAGTAGACCTTTTAGAGCCCTGGGCTCTCTCTATAGATAGCTCCCTGCTATCAGGGAAGGTTATTAACAGCTATTGAGTGTCTACCACTTGCCAGCATGCTATATACCTTCTTTAATTAAATTTAATGTAATTTAGCTTAATTTAATTTCCCCAACAACCCCACAGTGTTACTACCATTATCCCCATTCTACAGATGAAAAACCAAGGCTCAGAGAGGCAGAGGAACTTCTCTAAGTCACACTAGCAGTAAGACAGCCTGACTCCTCCCGTCCCCAACCCAGCCCTCCTGGGTGTGTTCCATGTCGTGTCTGAAGAGAGGAGCACCCACCTGAGAAAATCAAGTCACCAAAGGTGGCTTCCTGTTCCTACCCACCTCACATTTGAGATGAAGTCCCAGAAACGCAGCCATTTCCCAGGGGTTTGAAGGAAAACTTCAATCACCTTTTAATATCAGTAAATTATTTTTTCTTTCTCTACTTAAGGAAAAAAAAGCCCATCGTCAGCTATAATAAATCCAACCCAATTACGCTGATTATAGTGATTACTGTTCATCCAGCCTAATTGGCTCCACTCAGCATTTTCATTAAGAACCTGTATCTTCAAAGGTTTACACGCAGACACATTTTCACTTGGAGCTGAAATTTGTCTCTAACAGCCAAACTGGGAACCCCGGCGCCAGGGGAGCTGCCGCAGAAGGAAGGGAGCCCGGCGCCCGCACAGCCTCAAGCCGCGGGCCTGTCGGACAATCGGTCACTACGATGCAACTGTCTCCATGCAGACTTGCGTTTCATTGGGACAGGCCCGGGCTTGTTGGGTGGCGGCCTGGCCATGGCCTGGCCAGAGCCCGGTTCTAGCTGGTGATTCTGCCAGCCCACCTTGCTGCGGGGTGTCTCTCTCACATGCACAGACACAAGCATAGGTAGGCTGTGGGGTAACCCAGGGAGCGTGAAGCCTGGCTCCGTACACTCACCAGCTAGGTCAACATCCTGGGCTTCTCTGGGCCTCAGTCTGCTCATCTGTAAAATGGGGTAACAACGCCCACTGGCAGGGCTGTGGTCTGGTCTCAATGGGGCTGTGCACACCAGGAGGCTGCCTGGTGCTGGCAGTAGGCTCCCTGGGAACTGGCCAAAAGCAACAACTCTGGAGCTTCCAGGGTCCTTGGTGACCATCTGGTCCTGCCCCGTCATTGAACAGACCCCAAGTCCGGGCATCTGAGTGGGGGGGTGGTGATTCAGCTTATATGAGCTCATGAGGAGGGAGCCCCCACGATGGGACTGGTGTCCTTAGAAGAAGAAGAAGACAGACCAGAGCTCGCTCGCTCTCTACATGTGAGGACACAGTGGGAAGGCAGCCTTCTGCAAGCCAGGAAACTGGCCCTCATCAGAAACTGAATCTGCCACACGTAGGTCTTGGACTTCCAGCCTCCAGAATGGTGAGAAATAAATATCTGTTGCTGAAGCCACCCAGTCTGCGGTACTATGTTATAGCAGCCTGGCAGACTGATGCACAGGTGAAATGCCAGGATCACAGCCTCAGGGAATTCTCCTGGTAGGATACGGGGCCCTAAGTGAAGCACACCGGCTTTAGGCGAGCCTGGGAGCTGTGCCCACAGCGAGTGCCGGGCTCTTGCCCCGGCCAGCAACTGCCTGGGGCCTACAGTATACAAGCGTGTGAGTGCCCTGGGATTAGGGAGGTCACCGCAGCCAGGGACCTTTGAAGGCTTCTGTGCCCTTCACTGCTGCTGCCACACAGGCTGCCAGCTCTCCTGTGGTGTCCTCACTGACCGGACAGCACCCCGGCAGCACACCGCTGAACAGGAGCAAAAGCCTCCTGCGTTCATCTGGGGTCTTACCCTCTGTCCTGCTCCTGTCTGCTGAACAATTCACACCTCGATTTGATCTTGACGACAAAAAAGCACATTATGGAGAATTTGCAAATTACAGAGTGTTACAAAAATATTAAAATCACTTACAGTCACACAGTTCAGAATTAATTGTGGTTAATTAACATTTTGTTGTATTTCTTTCCATTTTACTCCCAGTATTTTCCTGTGGGCATTTTCTGGAAAATTGCATCACGTTGTGTGTGGAATTGTGTACATCATCCTTATTTATTTACATATTTATGTATTTATTTACCTGTTTATCTTAACATTGTATTATGAGCATTTTCACATCGTGAATATTCTTCCATTTGTGGATTTAGATTTTTCATTCCTTCATTTATTCAGCAAATGTGTGTTCAGAGCCTACTATGTATGTGCCAGGCACTGATAGTATAGCAATAAGAAAAACAGACACAGTTCCAGCCCTTGTGCAGGTTCCGATTTGACGGGAAAGCTTGGTAGTAAATACATAATTTGAAGAGTTGAGTGCTATGAAGGGGAAGGGCAGGTTCTCCAGAGGCCAGTGACAGGAGTGCCCAGCCAGGACGTTCTGCAAGGGCTGATGCCAGACTGGAGATCGAAAGACTTCGTGGAAGTGTCTAAATCAGGCTGTGCCAGGGGTAACATTTTAGGCGGAGGAGTGGCATGTGCAAAGGCCCTAGGTCTGGGGGTGCACATAAGAGAAACGGAAAGAAAGCTGTTGTGGTTAGCATAGGAAAAGCCTGCTCCTTCTTCCCTAGAATAGCCCTGTGGGGATGGATTTCTGCCGTCCACACCCCCCAACTCACTCCCCGCTGCAGGGAAGTCCTGGCTGTCATTCACCAGCCTCCTAGAACTGAAGGCCAGTGATGTTTTGCCCATGCTGGGAATAGGCAAAGGGTGGGGCACTGTCATGCATTTGCCCAGGGGCTCCCAGACTCAGTTCTGAGAGCGCGGGCCCAGCTACCATTCCTGCAAAGGACAGACCCAGTGCTTTATCTACCGAGGAGGGTAAGACAGCCACCGACGCCCATTAGACCACACCTTCAAAGTGGGGCAGGTGCGCCCTCTTGGACCCCTGCCCTATCTGATGCATATGCCGAGAGAGAAAATGCTGTCGGTGTGATTTTCCGAAGGGATTGTGATTAGAGAGGAAGCTCCTCTGAGCCCAGTATCACTGTCTACACCTCTTTCTGGCACCGAAAGAGGAAGCCCTGGTGGATTTCCTCACCCAGACACCTGGCCTGAAACCATATGCTTTCTCTACCATGACCATACCTGGCCTCCCGTCACTTCACCTGCATCCAGTGGAAACTTTTTTAAGGGCAGTCTTCTCTCCCAGACAGTGTGTGTGTGTGTGTGTGTGTGTGTGTGTGTGTGTGTGCGCGTGCGCATGCGCACATGTGTGTTTTATGTCAGGAAAACCATCCTCCAGCTGGGAAGCCCACTTTCTGGCGGCTCCCAACACGGCAGGCTCTCAGCTAAGTGGGTTGACTTCGTGCAGCTTTGCTGCAGAGTGGGCAGCGGGCACAGCCAGCTCCAAGCATGAGCGCTCCGGGTCGCCTCCCACCGCCAGTCTCCTCTTCTGCCTTTGTAGCACAATTTCGGCTGGATCCAGAGTGGGAATGGGCTTGGTCCGGGGGAGCACTGTGATTGGTCTAAGCCAATCATGACAATCCGATTCCACTTTGCTAGGCACTCATTTTCTCAAGGTTGCCCAGAGCCAGGGTAGTCACGTGGCCGTTTCTTGGACAATGAGACACGTGGGAGGGTCTGCCGGGAGGCTTCTGGGGAAGCTGGCCTTCTGGGTAAAAGAGACAGATGTGACTGGTGCTAGCTCTTTCCTTTTCTTCCTGCCTTAAATATAGCCATGAACGTGGTTGCTCGCGTTTGTAATTCCAGCACTTTGGGAGGCAGGAGAATTGCTTGAGGCCAGGAGTTTGAGACCTGCTTGAGCAACATAGCAAGACTCATCTCTACAAAAAATTAAAAAATTAGCTGGGCATAGTGGCATGTGACTGATGTCCCAGTTACTCAGGAGGTTGAGGCAGGAGGATCACTTGAGCCCAGAAATTTGAGGCTACAGTGAGCTATGTTTGTGCTACTATACTCCAGTCTGGGTGATAGAATGAGACTCTAAAAAAAAAAGAAAGAAAAGAAAAGAAAGGCACGACATGATGTCTAGAGTTATGAGGCGATAAGCACGAGGAAAAGCCAGCATATCGGAGAGGAAATACAGAAAGGCCTGGACCCCAACCCTCCCCATCTCATTCTTGAGCAGATGACCCAACACCACCAAATGTCCACCTCTAGACTTCTTGTTATGTAAGAAAAATAAGCTTCTATTTGTCAAGTTTCTCCTACCTGTAGTTGAAAACATTCCCAACTGATTCATCTTTGTACACCTAAAACCCCTAAAATTCTCTAAAGTTGCTTTTCTGGTTTTTGTAGTTCCAGGATGTTTAATCTGAGCAAGTACCAACCAACCATATCTGATATAGTAAGAAGAATGTCATATGTTCTATTTCAAGGAGCCATGTCTCCTTCCATAATTTTCCAAGATTTGGTGCACTAGCAGTAGAATCATCATTATACTTACAAGAAGAAAATTAACCTATAAGAATTCAAATCCCAGAACCCATGTAAGGTTGGGACTCTACCAGATCTTCAGCCCATTATGCTAGAACTCCAAAGAGTAACACATCCAGGATTAGTGTGAACCAGAAGCAAATCTTATAATTCCCCTCCCACCTCCACCTTTAGAGGCTATAAGGAAAAGTTTCTTGTCACCAAGGAGATCAGGAGAAAAGCTCATCTCTGGGAAGTTGTAACCACACACTGAACCTTGTACAGACTGGTACCCAAATTCACATCTCCTGAGTGGTCTAAAAAACTTCAAGAAGCAAGTTCAGATTAAAGTGATCCTGGAGTAGAAGTGTCCCTAGATATATGGCAAAAGCAAGTGCAAATCCTTTCTAGTAGAAGTCACATTCATCTTAGGCCTCAAAAACTCCCCACCAAGTAATATTTCAAGAATAGTAAGCAGCAGTCAGTGAAAAATAAATAAGAAGACAAGGAAATAAGGGAACAAGAGCAAGAATAAATAGAAAAAACAGACGGTTGAAGTATTTGAGGGTCATTTCATGTAATGAAATAACAGAAAACAAATGATAAGATTGCTATGTTAAAAAAATATAAGCTTAAAAATATCTGTAGGGAACACAGAACTATAAAATACTAATCTGGCAGGGGTTTTTTAAAAATCAAATAAATATTTTTTATAGAAATGAAAAATACAATAATTGAAATTTGAAATGCAATAAATGGGTTTAATAGGTGATTTGATATAGACGAAGAGAGAATCGGTGAACTGGAAGATGGATCAGAAGAAATTACCCAAATGACAGAATAGAAAAACAAAAAGATGAAAATCATGAAAAAGAGGTTCAAGAACAGGAAGGCTAGAGTGAGAAGGTCTAAATACATTTAATTGTTCAAAAAGGAGAAGTAAGAGAGAACGGGAAAGGGTATTATTTGAAGAGATAATGTCTGAGAATTTTTCAGAACTGATGAAAGATGCCAATCCACAGGCCCAACAAATGCCAAGGACAAAAAATAAAAAATGAAAAGGATGTTCAGCATCTGAATGGCCATCAGGAACATGTCTCTTACTGGCAGCATGGCCCGATAATATGTCCAAGGGGCTAATGTTACTTGGCCAATCCTGGGGCATGGAGCTTCTGTCAGGGATGAGCAAAGCAATTGAAAATGCAATAGCTGGCTCTGCAAAGCCCACTCATTTTGGCCTGGCCTAGGTCTGTTGAGCACCATAATCAGAAGGACAGCAGAAGCACCAGTACATTTTGATCCTCCTTCTATTTATTATATATAGCACAAGAGAGATGGAGGAAATGACAGAAACCTCATTCCTCCATGATTATATTATTTTTAAGAAGCCTACCAAATCCATTGTTTTCTCCCATCCCATTCTGTAACTTAATCTCCATGTCTACCTTTGAATTGCCATGCACATAGAATTTGATAGGAAATACTATGGAACTCTTGTCTAGCAAATAGATTCATTGAGAAATGTTTGGTATTGTAAATAATTTGAAGATCAAAGCTTAGTTTTGATATAGTCCATCTCATTTTAAGATGAAGGAACTGAGGCCAGAGAAGGTAAGGAACACAAAGGAAGTCTGTAGCAAGGCTGGGCCTAAGTGGGGACCTCCTCGTTCCAGGTCCAAGGCTTGATCCACTATTCAGCCGCTCACTTCTTAGAGAATAAGGAGTCAGTTTATTTCATTTTCAAGGGATGGCATTTCAACAATAGTTTGGCATAGCGTGTAATAGGGTGTGTAAAAAAGAAAATTCTCTATGGCTTCCCAGGGGTGACATAGAAATACAGATACAGACACCCCAACAGATAAAAACAGCCTCAGTTACATAACCGTGACAGCAAATGGTGAATCATTGCCGCGTAATGGGAAAATTTAGATTGGTCACTAATAAAAGTAAAAGGATCACTATGGTGAGTCATTGGGCCCACCCTGCTATGGAGTCTCTGAAATGCAGACACCTACCGGTTGATTCAGAGTCTGGGCTTTGTCTTCCCTTCTTCCACATTGACGTTTCGATATTTCACAATGGATCTTCACAGGTGATGTAAATTTTCCAAGACGGCTGGGCCAAAGCCCCACGCTCGGTCTCTGGACTGGTTTTTTGTTTGGGTTTTTTATTTTATTTCAGAATACTACGGGGTGCAAACATTTTGGTTACATGAATTACTTTCGTACAGTTTGAGTCAAAGTTATAAATGTGTCCATCACCCAGATAGTGTGCATTGTACCCATTAGTGTGATTTTTACCTATTCCCTCCTTCCCCCACCACCTGCTTGATTTTCATTGAATTTTACTACCATATGTGCACATGAATGTTAATCCTTTAGTTATAATTTAATAGTGAGTACATGTGGTGTTTGTTTTTCCATTCTTGTGATACTTCACTTAGGAAGATGGTCTCCAGTTCCATCCAGATTGCTAAAAAGGTACTAGTTCACCATTTTTTGTTGTTGTTGTTGTTGCTATGGCTGAGAAGTACTCCATAGTATGTATACCACATTTTATCAATCCAATAATGGATCGATAGGCACTTGGGTTGTTTCTGTGTCTTTGCAATTGTGAATTGTGCTGCTATAAACAGTCGAGTGCAAGTTTCTTTTTTTTATAAAATGCCATCTTTTCCTTTGGGTAAATACCCAGTAGTGGGATTTCTGGATCAAATAGTAGGTCTACTTTTATTTCTTTGACGTATCTCCATAGAGGTTGATCTGGTTTGCAGTCCCACCAACAGTGTATTAGTGTTCCTTTCTCTCTGCATCCATGCCAGCATCTGTTGTTTTGGGACTTTTTGATAAAAACCATTCTCACTGGAGTTAGGTGATATCTCATGGTGGTTTTGATTTGCATTTCACTGATGATTAGAGACATTGAGCATTTGTTCATGTTTTTTGGCCATTAGTCTATCCTCTTTTGAAAAACTTCTATTCATATATTTTGCCCAGTTTTTAATGGGGTTGTTTGGTATTTTCTTGCTGATTTGCTTGAGTTCTTTGTAGATTCTGGTTATTAGCCCTTTATCAGATGTATAGCGTGCAAATATTTTCTCCCATTCTGTAGATTGTATATTTGCTCTATTGATTGTTTCCTTGGCTACACAGAAGCTTTTTAACTTAATCAGGTCCCATTTATTTATTTTTGTTGTTGCTGTAATTGCCTTTGGAGTCTTCTTCATAAATTCTTTGCCTAGGCTGGTATCTGCAAGAGTTTTCCCAACAGTTTCTTCTAGAATTCTTATAGTTTCATGCCTTAGGTTTAAGTCTGTTATCCATCATGATTAATTTTTGTAAGTGGTGAGAAATGTGTATCCTTTTTTAGTCTTCTACATGTGGCTGTCCAATTTTCCCAGCACCATTTATTGAATAGGGATTCTTTTCTCCATTGTCTGCTTTTGTCCACTTTGTCAAAGATCAGATGGCAATACGAGGATGGTTTTATATCTGGGTTCTCTTTTATGATTCATTGGTCTAAATCTGTCCTTGTGCTAATACCACACTGCTTTGGTTACTATAGCCTTGTAGTATAGCTTGAAGTCTGGTAAAGTAATACCTCCAGATTTGTTTTTTTGTTCGTTTGTTTTTGCTTAAGGTTTCTTTGGCTATTCAAGGTCTTTTCTGGTTCCATACAAAGCATAGAAGTATTTTTTCTAGATCTTCAAAAAATTATGTTATTTTAATGTAGATTGCATTGAATCTGTAAACCACTCTGGGTAGTATAGACACTTTGACAATGATTCTGCTGATCCATGAGCATGATATGTTTTTCTACTTGTTTACATCTTGTCTGATTTTCTTTCTCAGTGTTTCATAGTTCTCCCTGTAAGGGTCTTTCCCCTCTTTTGTTAAATATATTCCTAGGCATTTTCTTTGTTACTATTGTAAAATGCATTGAGCCTTTGATTTGAGTCTCAGCTTGAATATTGTTGGCACATAGGTATGCTACTAATCTGTGTACATTGATTTTGTAGCCTGAGACTTTGCTGAATTTATTGATCAATTCCAGGAGTCTCTTGGACGAATCTTTGGGGTTTTCTAGATATAAGATCATATCATCAGCAGAGAGTGACAATTTGACTTCTTTCCCCATTTGGCTACCCTCAATATTCTTCTCTTGCCTGATTGCTCTGGCTAGGAATTCTAACACTATATTGAACAGAAGTGGTGACAGTGGGCAACCTTGTCTGGTTCCAGTTCTAAGCAAGAATGCTTTCAATTTTTCCCCATTCAGTATGGTGTTGGCTGTGGGTTTGTCATATATAGCTTTTATAATATTGAGTTATGTTCCATCTATGCCTATTTTGTTAAGAGTTCTTATCATAAAAGGGTGCTGAATTTTGTCAAATGCTTTTTCTGCATCTATCCATAGGACCCTATGGTCTTTGTTTTTCTTTCTATTTATGTGATGAGTCACATTTATAGATTTGCATATATTGAACCATCCTTGCATCTCTGGGATGAAGCCCACTCAATCATGGTGTATTATTTTTTTGACGTGCAGGTGAATTCAGTTTGCTAGTATTTTATTGAGAATTTTTGCATCTATTAATATATTCATAAGGGATACTGGTCTGTGGTTTTCTTTTTTTTATTGTTGTGTCCATTCCTAGCTTTGGTATCAAGGTAATATTGGCTTTGTAGAACAAGTTGGGGAGGATTCCTTCCTTCTCTATGTTATGAAATAATTTCTGCAGTATAGATACCAGTTCTTCTTTGTAGGTCTGGTAAAATTCAGCTGTGAAACCATCTGGTTTGGGACTTTTTTGTTGTTGAGAGATTTTTTCTTTTTTTTATTGCTGCTTCAATTTTGTTACTTGATATTGGTTCATTCAGGAGTTTTATTCCTTTCTGATTGAGCCTAGGGAGGTTGTGTGTTTCCAAAAATTCGTCCATTTCCTAAAAATTTTCAAGTTTATGTACACGAGATTTTTATAGTATTAAGAGATGATATTTTATATTTCCATGGTATCAGTTGCAATATTTCCTTTTTCATTTCTGATTGAGCTTATTAGGGTCCTTTCTTTTCTGTTTCTGGTTAATCTAGTGAGAGGCCTATTGATTTTGTTCACCTTTTCAAAGAACTAACTTTTTGTTTCATTAATCTTCTGTATAATTCTTTTGTTATCAATTTCATTTAGATCTCCTCCTACCTTAGTTATTTTTTTTCTTTTGCTGGGTATGGGATTGGTTTGCTCTTCTTTTTCCAATTCCTTGAGATGATTCATTAGATTGTTGATTTGTGATCTTCCTGTCTTTTGGATGTAGACATTTAGGGCTGTGAATTTTCCTCTTATTACTGCTTTTGTTGAATCCCACAAATTTTAATAACGTGTGTCCCCTTTGTCATTTAGTTCCAAGAATCTTTTGATTTCCATCTTAATTTCCTCCTTGACCCACTAAATATTCAGCAGTAGATTGTTTAATTTCCATGACTTCGTGTAGAGTTGAATGTTTCTGTTGAAATTGATTTCTGGTTTTATTCCACTGTGGTCTGAGAAGATACATGGCATAATTTCTGTTTTTAAAAATTTGTTGGGACGTGTTTTGTGGCCTAGAATGTGATAAATCTTAGAGAATATTCCATAAGCTGATGAGAAGAACATATATTCAGTGTGTTTTTAATAGAATATTCTGTAAATGTCTGTTAGCCCATTTGTTCTAGAGTTCTATTGAAGACTGTCATTTCTTTGTTTATTTTCTGCTTCGAGGATCTGTCCCATTCTGTCAGTGGGGTATTGAAGTCCCCAGAAATTATGAGGCTACTGTTTATCATTTTGTTTAGATCAAGTAGGGTTTGCTGTGAGCTAGGCTGATGCCACGGCACTTTAGCCTGGCCAACAGAGCAAGACACTGTCTCAAAAATAAAATAAAATAAAATAAAAATTGTTTTGGCTATTCTGGGTTTTTTGAGTTCCCATATACATTTTAAGGTTAGTTTGTCAATTTCTGCAAATATGCCTGCTGGGATTTCGATAGAGATAGCAATATATGTACAGTTCACTTGGAAGAGAATTACCATCTTAAGTCTTATAATCCATGAACATGGAACATCTTTCCATTTATTTTTTGAATTTTTATTTTTATAAATTAATATTTCTTTATTTTTTTTAATAGAGATGGGGTCTCGCCCTCACTCAGGCTGCTCTCAGAGCTTAAGCGATCCTCCAGCCTCAGCCTCCCAGAGTGCTAGGATTACAGGCGTGAGCCTCCACGCTCAGCCCTCTCCATTTATTTAAATCTTTATTTTCTTTCCAGGAGGTTTTGTAGTTGTTGGTGTACAAATCTCATGCTTCTTTTGTTAAATTTATTGCTAAGTTTTTATTATTCTGATGCCAGTGTGAGTGGAATTGCTTTCTTATTTCATAGATGGCTTGTTAATTGATTTTTGTATATTGATCTATAACCTATGACCTTGCTAAACTGGTTTTCTACTTTAGTAGTTTGTGTATTCGTGCGTATGTGCGTTCCTTAGGGTTTTCTACATACAGGATCATATTGTGTGCTAATAAAGACAGTTTTGCTTCTTTCTTTCCAATCTGATTGCCTTTTATTTCTTCTTCTTGCCTATTTTCAAGGGCTAGAACTTCCAGTAGAATGCTGAAGAGAAGTGGTACAAGTAAACATCCTTGCCTTGTGACCAATCTTAGTCTTTTCACAGTCTCTTGCTATGAAAATGATGGTAGGTATAGGTTTTTAGTAAACACTTTTTATTAGGTTGAGGAAGTTTCCCTCTATTCCTAATCTGTTGAGAGTTTTTATTGTGAACATGTGTTAGATTTTGTCAAATGCATTATTCTGTGTCTACTGAGATGATGATGTGGGTTTTTTTCCCCTTTATTCTTCATATGATGTACTACATTAACTGGTTTTCTTGCATTTCTAGGATGAAGCCCAATTGGTCATGATGTAAAATCTTTTTACATGTTGTTGGGTTAAGTTTGCTAGCATTTTGTTAAGGATTTTTGCATCTGTATTTTTAAGAGATATTGTTGCATAGTTTTATTTTCTTGTGATATATCCTTGTCTGCTTTTGGTATCAGGGTAACACTGGGTTCATAAAATGAGTAGGTAAGTGTTCCTTCCTCCTCTACTTTATGGAAGAGTTTGTAAAGGATTGGTTTTATTTCTTTATTAAATGTTTGGTAGGATTTACCAGTGAGAGCATCAGGCCTGCCCTAGACTTTTCTTTGTGGGAAGTTGTAAAATCATTAATATGGTCTTTTTTTTTTTTTTAACATGTTACAAATGTATTTAGATGATCTTTCATCCTGAGTCAGTTTTGGTAATTTGTGTTTCTAGAAATTTGTCCTTTTCATGGTAGATATCTAATTTGTCGGCATAAAGTTTTTCATCCTATTCTTGTACAATTCTTTAATTTTCGTGGTCAGTTGAGATGTCTCCTCCTTCATTCCTTATTTTGGTGATTGTGACCAGTCTCGGTAAAGGCAGGTTGATGTGCTGCTGATCTTTTCAAGCATGAACTGCTGGTTTCATTGATTTCCTCTTTTGTTTTTCCTTTTTCTATTGCATTGACTTCCACTTTAATCTTTATTTGAAATATATATTTTTAAGTGTAACTTGATACATTCAGCTTTACATCTTTTTTTTCTCTGAAAATTGTTATTAATCTTTTCCCATCATTAAATATTTCTTAAAACCCAGTTTTTGTAGAAGCTTAATACTGCATTGCATTTAAGAATCTAATTTACTTAGCCACTGCCCTATTGTTAAACATTTGAATGGTTCCTAGTTTCTCATTATCACAAACAATGCCTACATGAACATCTTTGTCCTTAAATCTATACCTAATTCTTTCCTTAGAGTGGTTTTCTCACGAGCAGTTTTCCCTGGTGAAAGCGTGGGCACACTGACTCCCTCCTACAGGGGCTGTGCCGCTCTCTCTCTCACTGGCTGGTATGAAGGTGTTCATTTGACTACACTTTCATGACAGACGTTTGAGAAAGATGCCCTTTCCCAGGCGGTCTCTGGGCCCGGGAGACCAGTGCCTGTTGGCCCTGCAGCTCACCACGGGGCAGCCTGTGCTTATCCGCCTCAGCCCCTGTCAGCGAGACCTAGACGCTGGTTCCGGGGCTCCTGGGAGCCACAGGGTTCCCACGGGGTCAGGAGGACCTGTACCACTCACTCTGTTCAGCACACTGAGGGAGCCTGGCAGGAGGGACGCGGGTGGCAGTTCACAGTGAATCAGTGTGGGGTGACAGCCGCTCTGGACACCGGTTGTGTGCTCAGGGCAGGCTGCGGGCTGCTCTGTAGTTCAAAGGGCCCAAATTAGATGGGATGTCCTCAGAAACCAGTGGCCCAAACAGTCCCCCATCCGGGACTTTTGTTACAAGGGCAGGTTCCTTGTCCTAGACACAGAGGCCCCGACTCAGGAGGCCTGTGGCAGGGCCCAGAATTTGTATTTTCAGTGACTGTCCCTTTCCTGCTTGGGGAGTACCAGGGTAGGTGATCTCTAACGATGCCACAGCCTGTTTCCTTAGGCTCTTGGATCTAAATTTGATAACCCAAAACAGAAGTTTTGTGGAAGAGTCTTCATGCATGGATTCCCTCAAACTCCCCAGTTAAATTTACTCCTTAGAAATTCTGCCCATTTTTCTTCCTTTTAAGAAGGGGACCCAGAGCCTTGTAGGCTTGTCTAGGCGCAGGCTAAGTGTGTGTCGGAGCAGCCAGGCCAGCGGAGCTGTGGGTGGCCCTCTTGCTTCTGCGTGGCTCAGTGGCTGTGTGTGACGGCTGTTCTGCTGTGTCCACTGAGCCCAGAGGCCTGGCCTGGAAGTCCTGCTAAGAAGGGTCTCCCCTTGGCCCTCCCAGGAGGCCACTGGCCACAGGCATCCCACAGGGGTGGACGGCCGAGGGGCCTTACCTGACAGTGGGCTGGGGGCAGGTGCTCTGCAGGCGGAGGGCCCACCTCAGAGGGCCAAAGGCCCATCAGCCACCTCACTGAACCTCAGTTTCCCCATTTGTTCTGGGGGAGGCACCCTGCTGGTCTGCCTCACAGGGTGTACTAATGTGAGGGACGGTGACAACCCACACATACCTGTCTGAGCCCCCTCTGTAGGGCAAGCGAAGCCCAAGCCTGGCCCTCTGTCAGCTCGGGGGTCAGCCTGGGTGGTCAGCCTGGGTGCGGAGCCTCCCGGGAGGAGAGGCGTGAGAGGCAGGTACTGCTCGGAGGCGGGGCCAGGAGGAGGCTGGGCTGAGCCACAGGTCTGCAGGTGCCCACTGGGAGCAGCTCCTCTGAGGGGCTCAGGGCCCACTCTGGGGCCCTGCCTGATGTGATGATAGTGTCACCCACCCCCACCCCCTCACCCCGACCCTGGGTGAGTGCTGCTCCAGGGCACCTTCCTCCTTCCTTCTGCACCCGTGGAGGATCTAGTGGCCAGCCTGGGACCACCAAGTTCTGAAAACACTTCAGAAAACCTATCCCGGCCAGAAAGGAGGTCAAAATGAGCTGGGCCCACCCAGGACTCCGGCCGTCTCTGTCTGTCTGAGCTAGAGATTGATGCAAACTGCAAATGAGGGCAGGGTGCTGGGTGACAGCAGCTGGTCCAAAGCGTCCATTTTACAGATAAGCAAACTGAGGCAGAACCAAAGCAAGTCAAGTCAGCGTGGAACTAACTCTGCACTCCAGGTTCCCAAATCAGGAGAGCATCCTCCTGTGCTGTGGAGGAACTTTGACTCGTGCCGGTTTCCCAGGCCCTTCCGTCCAGGCTCAGGCTGGCCCATGACGATCCCATTAGGATGTTTTCCTCAAGACACGCCTGGGGGAGCTTCATCTCCCCAAGGAGGCTCCCCTCTTTGAGGGGCCATGCAAAGGCTCAGTCCTGAGTCTCTCACAGCCCTTGGCTCAGCCTGGATAAAGTGTGCACACGTGACCCCTGTTGGCTTCCAGCAGGAAAACAAACATTGCCCATCTGGAGGCTTCTGCAGCCCGCTGGGGTCGGCAGGGCTGGGGTGGGAATTTTTATCTCCCTTCACAGGCACAGGGAGAGCCCACGTTCGCACGGCCTGTACGTGAGGCAAGGGGTTTGAACCCCAGCCCTTGATTCCAGGAGACGGTTTTGGAGAAGGAAGAGAGAAACCCAAAAGTTTGCAGCATTCAGGCTTGAAGGATGGGACGAACAAACCCTCATCCGTGGACTGCGGTGAACAGTGTCCGTGTGCTCTGTATCTAATTTCCATTTCCTAGTCGCAGCCCTTCTGTGGGGGGACGTTTGTATCCCCATGTGGCAGAGGAGGAACTGAGGCTCAGAGGGAGCATGTGTCCTGCGCAGAGTCACCTAGCTAGTAAGGATGGAGGCAGGATTGAAGCCCGGCCCCTCCTGACACCCCTCTGCCCTTGTCTGGAATCCTCTGGCAAGAAGTGGGGACGAACAATGTGACATCCAGAGCCACACACACCCACAATTCTACACGCGAAGAAACGGGCTCGGGGCGGCCACACAATAGTGCAGAGGCTCCGACCAGCCTGTCACCTCTGAGCCGAGCAGCTGTCCCCACACCCGGCCCCTCCCGATCACGTGCTCCCCCAGACCCCAGGCTGCAGCCCTGACACGGGTGACTTCGAGGTCTGCCCGCTGCCCTGGGCACCAGGCCTCGGACAGAGGAAGCCGAGGTGGAGGCCGGCGGGGGGAGGTGTGCACAAAAGCTGCACAAAACGCCGCCGTTTGGTACTTTCGGCTTTTTGCAAATCCTGAAATATCACCTTCTAATTGCTTAATTTTCTGCATTCGTTCATTTTATTTAGACTAGCCTGGGGCTCTCCAGCCTGGCATATTAGAGAGCTTCTTACTTTTTAATAATACTTAGCATTTATGTAGCGCGTTTCATGTTCAAAGTACTTTACAGAGTTCACTAATTAATCCGGACGCTAACGGCCGCCCTGGGCAGGTTTGACCAAGTTCTCAGGCTCCTAATTGTGAACAGGGGAATTCTGCTGCTGACCCCTGGTTCCCTCTCAGGACCCCCATTTCTGTTGCTGCCAAGACTCTGGGCCATCAGTCATGGCTTGCCCCTCGGTGCGGGTCTGTGCCCAGGGATGGGGGACATGGAGCTCCGGCAGACACGTGGCCTCTGGGAGCCCCAAAGCAGTGAGGGAGGGGACCCCGGGCTGGGCTGATGTCTCAGTTCAGAGAAGCCCGGTGAAGGGGACATGGGAGACAGTGATTTCCTGGCCTTGCGGGGCTGTGGGAGCAGGGAATTTGAGCAGCGAAGAGGAGCTCTCCAGGCAGGCCAGTGAGCCAGGAAGGGCATCCCAGGCAGAGGGGACAGCCTGTGCACAGAGGTGGCGTCGAGAGGCAGGAATTTGGTGTTGACAAGACAAGGGGAGCAGAGATGGGCACAGAGGCCAGGCCTGGCTGCAGAGGACCACAGGGCTGCCCCGGAGCCGATCTTGTGCCGGAGACAGTGTGGCTGGTAGTGCGGTTCTGCACACTGGAGGTTACTCTGCAGGCCGCCAGGGGCCGGACGGAGCCCGGGCCTGAACTAGGGCAGCTGGAGAGAAGCCAGATCCAAAAGTGACTGGGGGAGGGGTGACAGGATTGGGGCCAACAGGGGTGGGGAGTGGGGAGGCGTGTGGCCATGGGGTGGCCTGAGGTTCCTGGCTGGCAGTGCAAGGCCCAGGGAAGGCCGACTCCCTCGCGGTGCAGGTGCAGGAGAGATGCGAGGCGTGAATTGTTGGGCATGGACTCACCCGTCTCAAGCCTGGGTGGGGTTGGGAGAGAAGGTCTGGAAAGAGCCAGACTTGGAGTCACTGGGGTCCAGGTGGCATTTGAGACCTGGGGTTGTCTGAGCTTGTCTCTAGGGACGTCAGTATTTAAGGGGGTGGATCAGTGGCATGGAACAGTACCACTGAAGCCGGGGAGCAGGAATCCCCTGGGGGGAGGTGGGAGAAGCTCAGCCGTGGCTGTGTCCACAGTCGGAGGCCCACGGAGGGAAGTGGGCTGGCGGAAGGGATGGGTGCCTGAAGAGCACGTGAGGATGCAGGTCAGGGTGGGTGGGCTGGTGGGAGCTGAGGGAGTTTTCACCTGTGGGTGCCAGAGGAGGCAGGTCCTTCGATGTGGCAGAAGGACCCAGAAGCTGGCATCGGAGGCCCTGCCCCTGCCCTGGGTCTGCCCAGCATTTTCCCATGGGGCCTGGAGGAGCGAGTGCCATCTGAGGGAGGACAGCGGGGTCCCCAGGAGGCCTGTGTCTACATCTCACAGGCCACCTGCACTGTGGAGGGTCCCAGGGTCCTTCCCACCTCCTCCCAGGGTGCCAGAGCCCCTAATGGTCTGGCTGGGGTCCCTGCCCTGTAGGCACCCAGCCTCCAGGTGGTGTTCCTAGAGGGCAGGGGCTCGGCTGTTTTGCTGAGGGAACGGGCCCACAGGCCTCCCTCCCTGGCAACCGTGGGAGTGGGGCTGAGAACAGGGCCTGCCCTAATTCCCCGTTACCCACCCAACCTCCGGCGAGAGAGTCAGAGATGGCTTGAGATCCCCAGTGCGGGGCCCAGAGGCAGCTGCAGCGCGTTGGGTCCCACGGTCCCACTTTCCCACTGGCCAAGATGCACCCCACTCTAGACACACCCAAGCTGAAGCCTCTGGTCTGAGAAGACCAAGGCAGCAGAGCAGGCCGGGGCCGGGGCCAGTCCCATGCGGCGTAGCCTCACCCCTCCGCATCTCCCGAGTTACCACACGGGGCCTCTGGGGTTCTTGCCTCTGCCTGTCCGCTGGACCTGCCGTCAGCAAACAAGGCAGAGTGGAGTCTGGGAGGACCAGGAAGGCAGACGACAGGGACTGGGGCACCCAAGGAGAAAGGGGCAAGGGTGGGGCGGGTGCCCCATGTCTCTGCGTGGCTGTCACAGACACAACAGCGGCAGAGCTGGGAGGGAGGGAGGAGGCCCAGGCTCTGCCGGGCTGGGGCTCTGCCAGGTCTGTGAGGACTCGAGACGTTGCTGCCCTGGAGGGAGGGAAGAGCCACGCCGGGTTCTAGTCTCCACGCCGGGTTCTGACTAATGGGGCGCTCACCGTGCAGGCCCAGCTACCTCCCGGGCTCGTGAGTCCCTGGGGCTGGGAAGGAGAGGAAAGTTAATTGAACATCTAATCGGTGACAGGCCCCGCGCCAAATAATAATAATTAGCTTTTGTGAGCGCTGTGCTGGCACTCCTCTAAGCTCTTCACACGGACTGTCTCACGTCAGGTTCACCGCAGCCCCGTGAGGGCGATGCCTCTGGTGCCGCCCGCACTTTACAGGCAGGGAAACTGAGGCACACTGAGGTTACACGATGGGTCTGAGGCTGCACCACCAGGATGTGCACTGGCAGCCGAGCACCCTCACACCAGACCTGTACTTAGGATACTACTGTCCACGTGTGCAGAGGGGGCCAGGGAGGCTCAGGACACCCAGAGGATGCACCCGGGTTCCCGTGGTTGGTAAAGTGGGGGGCCAGAGCTGACGGCCAGGCCCGCTTGAGTGCCAAGCCCTCTGCATTCCCCCGTCCTTCACCTCTGCCCTCTGTCAGCCCAGGCCGGGGACAGATTAGGTGGCCAGAAAGAGGCCAGTCCGACTGCACACACCTGCCCACATGTGCGTGAATCTTCAGAGCCCACAGGGCTTTTCACCCACAGGGACGAGTTGGCAGATTGTTGGGCCAGTATTAGAGAGACCCTTGGTCTGAGGCCCCCTCTCGTTGCAGAATCCTGAGGGCCGGCGGCAGCAGCTCTGCCCCGTTGTAATGACAGTGTCGCTGGGGCTCTCCAGCCGCAAATGGCAGGGCCGGCCGCTGCCGTTCCACTTCTGCCCCAGGCCCTGTGTCCCACTGCCCAGCACTCCCAGGAGCACTGTGCACTCCACGCAGCGTGGGGCAACTTCAGCGGCTTCCGCCTTGAGCCTGCAGCTGCGCCTCGCTCTATCCTTCACTTCCTCCTTCTGCGGCCGGCGGCTCTCTGGGCTCCTGGCTGCGCTTCAGGTCTGAATACGGTGATGCTCATTTGCATGTTAAGGGTTCTGACACAGTGGCTTACTGCAGTGACCTAAATGGATTTGCCAAACTAATCAGAGTACGGAGTTTCATCACTGGAAATTCCCCTAGACATTATACAACCCACACTAACCTGACCTGAACAGGTGGCTACCCAGCCGTTGCTTGAATACATCCCATGACGGGGACCTCACTACATTTAAGGCAGCCTCTTCCACTTCTCTTCAACTTCTCTTGCTAGAAACTTTTAAATATGTCTTTAGCAGTGTACACTGGCACCCAGAACAACCATTGCCCCTTTCCACAGAGCTCTTCAGGTGCTAGAAAGCTGGACTCACGTGGCCGACCAAAGCAGTTGCTTCCAGGACGGATGCTGCCTGCCTGTCCCTCACCTGCATGGTGCAAAGCCAGCGTCTGGTCCTGTTCCACCCACCAAGTTTCGTCCAGCCCTTGGCTCCAGTCCACAGTTCTCCTGGCCTCTGACCTTGAGCATGCCTCCATAGTCGCTTTTCCGGTCTCTTTTTAAGACCAGAAACATCTACTTTAGTTCACAGAGTTTGCCAAAGAGTCCATTAAGGTGACCTCCCCTGTGAGACCTTCGCTAGTAGGGGGAGTTGGCGTGGCCTGGGAGGGCACGTGGCTGGGATCCCAAGGGCCCAGGCAGCGCCACCTACTGTCCGTGTTGTCTTAGGAGCAGAGCTGGGGTACCTGGCCAAGGATGCCCCACCTGCTGAGCCGTGTGCCCTGGTGGGAGGCCGCATCTTCCCAGAGACTTGCCTTCTAGTTCACATGAAGCCGTCTGTAAGGGCCAGACCCAGCCTTGGATGGGGTATCAGATCGTCCCCCTGAAGCATAAAGACAGTGCAGGTTCCAAGGAGACTCTCAGAGATATCTGACTGTGCGGATGATGCCTGTCTCGCTGGGCTAGTGTGTGGCTTACCCCCCACCGGGCACCGGTCACACAGGTGCTCAGTGACAGGCTGCGTCCTTACTTCATGCCCTTCCCTTTCTCAGGACAAAGGAAGAAACTCCTGCTGCGTGTGCCCTTCCTCAAGCACAGGGCCCTGCGCCCTGGGTCTGTCTGTACTTCTTTGTCCCCACCATGCCGTGTGCCAGGGGTATGCTGCTCCGTCCACCTGCTCCAAGGTCATGGTGAACCACGGCTCTGCCTGGAGGTTGAGGAGTGGCGTGGTGGGCCTTGCAGACCCAGCCGGCTATCCTGGCCGTGGGCAGGGGGAGGGCCGTGCTGCCCCATGTGCCTCTCCTACCTCGGAGGTGATCAGACACCGCGATAAAGGAGGAAGGTGACAGAGAAGGCAGGTTGGCTGCCCTGCCACTCAGCCGCTGCAGCAGGCCTGTTACATCACAGCCCACACACCCAGCTGCCTGTCACCCACCCAACAACGCCCCTGGCCCTGCCCTGGCCTGTGATACATGATGACTAACTCACTACTGCCTCTTCCAAACAGCTGGCGGGCCCTGTCTTGCCATGACGCCTTCCTACCACGGTCGTTATGGGGAGTGTGGCGTGTACAGCCTCGCTGTCTCCAAAGTGAGGTGGCCCAGAGTGCTTGGCATGAGGGCCTGCGGGCTCTGTGCTTCCCTCTCGACGAGGCTCTGCTGACCAGCCCCCAGGGTTCCAGCTGTCAGCCTGGAACTGTCACCAGTGTAAATCGTACCAGTGGGCTATACAGGGAGCAGGTGTCTGTTGGGAGTTAGATGGCTCTGCCACGGACTAGCTGAGACTTTAGTCACATTTCCTAGCCTCGCTGAGCCTCAGTTTCTGCAGCTGTAGAACAGGGATATTGATGGTGCCTATTTCTCATGGTGTTTTAAGATAACGCTGTGAAGCCCTCGGCCCTCCGTGCGTGTAGCAGAATAGAACTTAATAGAAGCCCAGCGCCGTTGCTCTCGCAGCGCTCAACCCCCCCTTCCTTTGCAAGTGGTCAAAGGGCCAAGGCAAATGCTCTTCTCAATGATACGTGGTAGTGTGGGGAACAGGAAGAAAAAAACAGCATAATCTTTGGATTATGCTAAAATAATAATCGAGTTGGGAGCATGGCTGGCGGGTGGGAAGGATGAAACAAAACTGGTAAATGGTGATAATTATTAAAGCTGCATGGGGGTTCATTATACTATATGCACTTTGTTTATGCTTACTATTTGTATTAATATTAATATATGTTTGAAATTTTTCATAATAAAATGGTCAAATAAAAGTCACAATGTGTAAGTCAGGCTGATGCTTGGGTTGATTCTGACACAGCACGCACTGGCTGAAACGGAACGGGTGCAATGAGGATTCTTACTGAGGAATCAAAACTGAGCGGAAGAGTGGCCCTGCCCTCCGCGTGCTCCCAGTTTAGTGAGAGGGAGAGACGTAAACAGAGCATTTATTGGAGATGAACCCAAACGAGGGATCTTCCGAGAGGGGAGGATGTCTGCTTAGGTCTGAAGCCAAGTTCAAGGCAGGCAAGTGTAGCAGGGGGAGGGGCATTGCAGCGAAGGACGCCCCCCCCCCGCAAGCAGTTCTGGACATAGGAGGCCATGTGAGGTCCCAGGTGGCAGCTGGCAGAGCTGGGGTGGCAGGTGCTGGCTACGGCCAGTCTGCTTGGCCAAGCCTTCATCTGGAGGCTGAAGAAAAGCCCTGGGAGGCTCAAACAGGGGAGAGAATAGCTTGCCGTCAGATGCGTGTTTTAGAAAGTTCATCTCATAGCTGTGGGGAGATCTGAGCCAGCCCAGGACCAGGTGGGAAGCTGTCGAGGGGGTGAGGCCTGAGCCGGGGCTGGATGGGGCAGGTGGCCAGGTAAGATTTAGGAAGTAAAATTGGCGGAATGAGGGTGTGGTTGGATGGAGGTGGGGGCAGGACTCTGGACTATCCCCCAATTTCTGGCCAGGATGATTTGTGGGATCTGAATTGGAGGAGGAGGACGTGTAGGACGGATCCCCAGGCTGGATTTGGCCAAAAGTGAAGCTCCAAGGGACCTGCTGTTGGAACTTCCCAGGAGGCTGATACTTAAAGTGCAGCCCTGGCTGGAAACGGAGGCTGTGGTCGTGCACGTGGCACTGATGGCCCGGCAGTGAGTGGGCCACCGGGAGGAATGTTGACAGCGGGGAGGGCAGGGGTCCTGTCAAGGGCACCTGAGCGCAGAGGGAGACTCGGGCAGGGGGAGCCAGCCCTGCCGCCGCGACAGCAGACACAGGAGGGTCCGGAGGCGGGCTTGCGTGGAGGGCCCAGGAAGACATGCCACACTGCTCGGCAGGCTCTGCAGGGGTGCGGTGGGAAGAGAGAAGCCCCAAGGCATGGGCTCTGAGCACGGGCAGGAGGGTCAGGTCGAGGGAAGTCCAGGTGGCTTTATGTGATGACTGAAGGAGGACTCAGTGTCCTCACGCTCTGCAGGGTGAGGTAGGCGTCTTGGGGTGTCCAGGGCGTGACCAGAGGGAAGCACGGTGAACTTGAAGACTGACCGCGTCAAGCGCAGGGGAGGGCGCAGAGCAGCTGGGCTCAGCCACTGCTGGCGGGAACGCAGAAAGGTGCCACCACTTGGGAAAACAGTAAGTTAAATAAACACCTGCCCCGTGACCAGCCATCCAGCTCCCAGTTTTACTCAAGACGCACTAAATCACATGTCCACACGAAGACTGGTACAGGAACGTTCCTGGTGGCTTTATTTGTAATATCCTGGAAACAACCCAAATGTCCACCGGCAGGTGAATGGATACAGAAGTCATGGCCTGGCCATGCAAAGGATAATACTTTCTACCTTCAGTGCCTGACACATGGCAGGAAATGAAGGGAGAAGGGAGAGAAGGGAGGGAGGGAGAAAACGAGCCACTGATATACCCAGGAATGTGGGTGAGCCTCAGAATCGTCAAGCTGAATGAAAGGAGCCAGAAAGACCACATGTTGCATGATTCCATTCATGTGAAGTCCTACAACAAGCAAACCACTCTACAGTGACAAGGAGCAGATCCATGGTTGCCTGGGCTGGAACTCACGAGACACGAGGAGGTCGGGAGGACGATGGGAACGTTCAGTGTCTTCCGCACGGAGACGGTTAGGTGACGGTGGTGCGCATCTCTGCCAGCACTCACAGGGTACAGGTCGCAGGTGTGTGGCTTATAGCACGTACTTCCTACCTCAGCACATGGGGAAGAGACATGAAACAAACGCAGAGGAAAGGCAACCAGACTGTGAGCCTCGAAACTCCCCGGCACCACTCACTGCTGTGTGCCCACTTCCCTCGTCTGCATGGCGTGGGGGTGGACCCCAGAGCCCTTCTCGGGACCACGCAGAGAGCTGACTTCCCAGTCCTACCAGGGGTGTCCCTGGTTCTTTGGATGCAGCTCTCACCTCCGCATCCTGGGGCTAAATTCCAGCATCAACCACCCCCGGGATGTCTCATTCCAACTCAGCTCTCCACGCTGTGCTGGTGGCGAGGGTTCTGCCCGTCTGTCTGACAAGGCCACTGCCAGCATGGGCCCCCAGCCTGACGTCCCCTGGGTGCATCCTGAGGTCTCCGTGGACTGACGCAAGGATCTTAATTTTCAGTGAGTCAAGTCCATTCAAGGAAAGGTGAGGGATCCCCTCTGCTCCCTACAGCCATGGCTAGGTCAGCGAGGCTCCAGCGTGCCACACAGATAGGAGGGAGGAGCAGGGGGCTCGAGCAGGAGGTCATCCTTCACCACACTCTCACGTCACACCTGGCTTCAGCGCACATCCGGCTGCCAGGGAGGCAGTAGACGTTGTCTAACTCGGTGCCAGGAGGAAAGGGGTCTAATGACAGCAGCAACACCATCTCTCTCTACCTGCAGTGTCTGACGCGTGGCAGGAACAGGGGCCCCTGTTCACTACATGGCTGATGAGACAGATGTGGGATGAGCTATGGGTGCAAGTGTGAAGCTCCCCACTGTGGCCAGCCTGCTTGCTGGGCCACTGCCTGCACGGTGGCCCACCTACAAGGCTCCATGGCCCAGATGTGCCCCCAGCCTGGCTGCCCCTGCCCAGGACTGCTCTCCCTTGGGAACTGCCGCCCAGCATCGGGATAGGACTGGCCCCGCTGGCCCCACACTGGCTTCAGAAGACATTTCTGTGACCTGTGAGCTGTATGAGTAAGCTCAGCTCGTGGGGTTTCCATTCATCAGCTGGACTTCGGTGCACCAGGCACGGAAAAGGGCCTGACTTTCCACCAACAGCCCATCCTTCTGCAGACACTGCAGCCCTCTCGTCCTGACCATGGGGCACATTTACGTGGCAAAGGCCAGGTCTGAGGACCAGGGTTCTGGTCCCAGCTCCACCAATTTTGAGTTGGCATTCCTGGGCCGGACACTTAACATGTATGTGTGATCCTCAGTTTCCTCATAAGTGAAATGGGCACAAACTTGCAAAGTTGTTACTGAGCTCGGGCTCAGCAATCTCAGGGAAACCTTAGTGCGTCAAGGGTCAGTCTCTGTGATTCTGACTGTGGCAGCCTGACATCTGTGAGAAGCTCCAACTCTAGAGCCTTGTTTGTGATGTGCGTGTGTTCTGGAGACAGCTCGAGTCCGGGGCACGGTCCCACGTTCTGCAAAAGCAAACCTCGCTCAACCTTGCTGGTTCACTGGATGGCTTATGGGTGAGTCAATAGGACAGTTTATAAATGCTGCTGAGTAATCGTCCTCTCTCTGGGGGTTTCCCTCTCTCCAGGATGTGGCGTGTAGAAAGCCTGCCGCCACGGGCTGAGCCTGGTCCTGGCGTCATTGCCGGATTGTGTAAATAGCGAGCGCGAGGAGAGCAAACACAGGGCTGGGCTGCTGAGACAGATGCTTCCGGGGAGGGTGGAGCAGGGCCCGGCACGAGAGGCATCGGGGCTCCGGAAACCGAGACTGGTGGTCCCCACCCAGGCCCCGTGCCCTCCAAGGGCCAATTCTCCTATTTTATTGTTATTGTTGTTGTTTGCTATGGAAGTGTCAGCCCAGGGGAGAGGCCGGCTTGTCTTCTAATCAACAGAGTCATTTCCAGGGATGAGACATCTGCTTCCTTGTGTTTAAAGACTCAGCATCTTGAAGGCAGCACAAGAATTAGGGCCTGAGAGGGTCATTCCTGGCCAGCTGGGTCAGCAAACACCTGACTAAGCACCTGCCACACGCTTGTGAGTGGGCCTCTGAGCCCATCATTAAGATGACAGTGTTTTAGGGTCGGAAAGGACTTTTCTAGGCATCTAGTCCAGTCCTGCCTTCTGAACCCTATGCATGGACAATCTCTCTCTAGCACCCTCTGCTTTGTTAAACACTTCCAATGACAGGGATATCACTGCCTTGTGAAGGGGCCAGGACTGTCCAGCAGCAGCTCACACTGATAGGGTTTCTTACTCTGAGGAGGGATTTTCCACCACCTGAGGGGTTTGTTGGTCTCAGATTGACCCTGCAGAGCAGCGGGGTCCTCATCTACTGACCAGCATTCCAGGCGTTTAAACACAAACCCGCTGCTGCCTCTCCCTCTCACTCCTTTTGTTGAGACAGAATTCACATACTGTAAAAGTATTCTTTCAATATGTACAATCCAGTGGTTTCAGTAGAGGCTGTGCAGCCATCACTACTATCTAATTCCAGAAAATTTTCATCACCCCAAAAAGAAACCCCATATCCATTAGCAGTGACTCCTCATCCCTCTCAACCGAGCCCCTGGCACCCACGCTCTCCTGTGCGTTGTACGGATTTGCCTGTGCTGTGCACGGCGCACAAACGGAATCACGCAACGTGCGGCCTTTTGCGTCCGGTTCCTTTCACTAGCATAATGTTTTCAAGGGGCATCCGCGTCGTAGCAGGTGTCAGTATTTCGTTCCTTTTCTTGCCACAGGACATCTAATTGGATTGACGACCACAGGTTTAATTCCATTCCTCAGTTGCTGAGCATTCACGTTGTGCTCACTTTTGGGCTATTACGAATACTACTGCTGTGAACATTTGCGTACACGTTTTTGTGTGAACATGTGTTTCCAGTTCTCTTGGGTATATGCCTAAGCATGGGATTTCTAGGTCATAGGGGAATCACGTTTATGTTTTGAGGTGCTGCCAAACTGCTTTCCAAAGCGGTCACACCGTTTCACACCCCCACCGGCAACGCGTGCGGGTTGCTGTCGCCTGCATCCTCTGCAGCACTCCTCGGTGCCCGCCAGTCTGGCCACGGCCACCCTCCCAGGAGGCCCTCAGACTCGTGGGTATGAAGAGGGACCTCACTGTGGTTTCCATCTGTGTCTCCCTATTGACTAATACTAGTGAACATCTTTTCAAGTGCTTATTGGCCACTTGTGTTTCTTCTTTGGAGACTTGTCGATTCAAATCCTTTGCCAAATTTTAAAATTGGGTAACTTTTTTTATTGTTGAGCAGTAAGTGTTCTTTATATATTCTAGTTACTAGACCCTTATAAACCACATGATTTACAAGTGTTTTTCCCTCATTCTTTGGATTGTCATTTCACTTTCTTAAGAGTGTCCTTTGACACTATTATCAAAATTTAAATTTGATGAAGTTTAATTTTTATTTTTTCCTTTGTTTCTTATTTTGGTGTTACATTTAAGAAGCTATTGCTTAATCCAAGATCACAAAGATTTATACCTAAGAGTTTTCTTCTAAGAGTTTTATAGTTATAGCTCCAACATTTAAAAATCTTTGATCCATTTTGAGATTTTTTATATGATGTTAGGCAGGGGTCTAGCTTCATTCTCTTGTGTGTGGCTATCCAGTTATCTCAACACCGTTTGTCGAAGACTGTTCTTTCCCTCATTAAATTGTCTCGACATCCCTGTTGAAAATCAAACACTCATATACGTACGAGTTTATTTCTGGACTCCCAATTCTATTCCATTGATCTACGTGTCTCCCTTTACGCTTGCACTGCACACTGCCTTGATCACAGTTGCTTTGTAGTAAGTTTTCAAATTGGGAGCCGTGGGTCCCCCAACTTTGCTCTTCTTTATCAATACTGTGTTGGTTACTCTGGTCCCTCAAATTTCTACATGAATTTTAGAATCAGCTTGGTCAACTTCAGTAGAAAAAAAGCCATCCTGGTTTTGGTGGAGAGTACATTGAATCTGTAGATCAACTTGGGAAGTATTGCCATCTTAAAAACATTGTCTTCCAATCCGTAAGTATGGGCTGTCTTTCTATTATATTTATTTAGGTCTTCTTTCATTTCTTTCAGCAATGTTCTCCCTCTCACTCTTGCCCTTCCCAGCCTTTTCCTTCCAGACCAAACAGCTGTAGTTCCTTGAGGGTTATGTGTAGGACATGGGGACAAGCCCCGTAGCCTGCAGGCTGCTCCTCTGAATGTGCCCTCTTTGTCCACGTCCCTCTTACAGTGTGGGGCTGAGAACTCCCAAGTACAGGCTCTGAGTCCGGCCTGGATGATAGTGGAAGGGGACTCCCCATCTGCGTGTCCCCGTACCTAGGGTGCCACACTGACCACACGACATCCCTGCTCCTGGCCCCAGCACGCTGATGCTGTGTGTCCCCGAAGGACACTGTCAACCCATCTGGGGTAGTGTCCCAGGCCCAGCCAGCTCTGTACCCCAGAGAGCATCTTGAGGGCTTCTATTGGTGTTTGCAGAACAAGGCAGCTCCCTGGTTCTTGACCTAGACAACTATTAACTCCACCTAAGAGCGGGCTTGAAGCTGCTTCCTGACCCCGCAGACCCTATGGCAGGTCCTGTGAATTTAAATCCCTCTCTCTTTGGAAACCAAGCATTCTGGGCATTTTGGGGGATTTTGCCCAATCCTTTCTTATTCCACAGCCAGCTTCACACTGTGCTGACTCAGGACGCTGCACTGTAACTTGGGTGTTTAAATAGGGGCATTGTTCACTTTATGAATACCTGGAAGTTCAGAGATGGAACACTTCAGATAGGATAAATAATAACGCTCTCATCTCCTGGGGGCTAAGCTTTTAAATTAAATGTTTGGTTTGGGTGGTGGCTTCCAAAGCCTGCAGCAACTGGTCGCACTTTCAGATAGGAGTTGCAAACAGTGAGAACGGTGACTCAGTCACAGAGACTCCGGACGGTATCAAGGTGCTATTTCTGAGATACTGTATCACAGGAGACAGAAGCAATCAGAAGTCTCCCAGTAGGGCAGCACAAGACCGGTCGGAAGAGAAGAAATCAGGCATTTTATAAAATAGATCAAGGGCCTGAATGAATGAGCACTCCCTGGGGGAAGAAAGCTGTAAAGCCTCTGAGATTCTGCCCCTGCCCCCAGACTGGAGGTTCTCACTGAGGCCATCCAGGAAAACCCAGCTGGCCGAGAGTGCCAAGTCCCCGTCACTTACCCGGAGCCACTGTGGGTCTACCATGTTCTCTTCTGATGGACACAGAAGTCAGGTTGGTTCCTTCCCTTGGGGCATTCCACTCACCCACCAGAAATTCCAAGGCAGGTGCAGTCGGCACCACCTGGTGCTGGCCCTGAGTTTGGGGCATCTTTCTTTTTTAGAGCAGGCACTGTAGAAATCTGATTTTAATAAACTGATTATGTTCTGTGTGAATCTGCTCTCTAATGTTTGTTTAAGGCATTTGGACCAGAGGCCTGCATCTGTGGTCAAGCTCTAAATGGAAGAGTAGTTTAAAAAAAAAAAAAAAAGTATCTTCATACCAAGCTGCCCTTGGGAATCCCAGCAGCCCCAAATAAAGACCTATGATGCAGATGTGGTTGGGGGCTCTCTGATAAAAAGGACCCAGGAAAACCAGCTTGCAGCCTGCCTGCGTGTTCAGAACTTCCAACCACCATTTCAGCATCTCACTAAGGACAACCAAGGATCTCAGATCTGGAAATACGGAGACTCACACTAACAAATAAGCCAAGGAAACAGTTTGTGCAGAGGGAGGGGGAAAATCTTTCTTACTGAAATCCCGAAAGGGACCTTAATTCCACCCATGAAATAAGAAGCCAATGGTATAGAAAAGGAGCGTACAGAAAACAAAACACGGTTTTGAGAATTAAAAACGTGACAGCAGAAATGAAACACTGGGCGGAAGGGGGGACCGTGAAGCGGAAGAACTCTCCCAGGAAGCAGGGCAGAAAGCTAAAGGGAAGGATCGGAGGGAAAAGGCAAAAGATAGAAGGTCCAGCACAGGAGGCACAATTTTAAAAAAAAGGAAGGGGGAACATTCCAGAAAGAGAAGCAAAGAGGAGCAGAAATAATCCATGAAATCATTCAAGAAAATTTTGTCAAGCCGAAGGGCGTGAGTGCCCAGGGGGAAAAGGCGCTCAGTGCCAGCCCAGCAGGGAAAGCAGGCGAGCGGCCGTGCTGTCCCCTGAGATGGTGGCTTGCTTGTATTTCTCTGGGAAGTTGTAAGCAGTCATTTCTCTCCTGAAATGTAGGAGAATGGAGGCCTCTGAGAGCTGTTGCGAATTCTAGCTGGTGAGAAGGCTCAGGGGATTGGAGCGGCACCGGAGCAGCCCTGCGACCAGTGCAGCTGCAGCTTCCAGGGCCTGTGCTCTGGGCACCCCCAAAGCTCCCTACTGAAGGGGGCAAGGGCCCCTTAGGAATGAGATGAGGGGCCTGGGGCCCCCCTGGCTAACTCTCCCTGGGGAGCTGGAGGAAAGAACTGACTCCAGGAACAGGGGCAGAAGGAGAGCCAGGCGTCAGGGGCTGTGGCACCAACGGACCTCCAAGGGCTGCTGCAGGTGGGGGAGGGAGGGGCCCTTTAAATGCAGATCAGCTAAAAGAACAGGTGATACCACAGCATCATCATAGCATCATTCCCCCTTGACCTTTTAAAGCCCTAATCTGATGGCACACCTGAATGTGGGGCAGTGACGGTGCGTCTTTCAAGGTTGAGCAATCATTCGTATTTACTCTGTGGTTGGGTATGAAAAGACCAAGGCGAGGACAAAATCCCTGGTTATTTGTTTGCCCCACGGGAGAAGGAGCTGAAGGCCTCTCTCCCAGCACGGGATTGATCTGTGATCCCTGAGTCACACGCAGGCGAATGGGAGAGACTTTGACATCGGGGCGTTGGAGAGAAGCTCGGGTTTAGTAACAGACGCATGGTGAGCTGTCCTCGATGTGATTACTGCCCTCAGTAATTACTATTATTTGCCCCACTCAGATGAATCCAATTAAATAAGAATTGTTCTGCAAGCAGGTTGTTCAGAGGACGGCAGAGGACTCTCTCTGAGTGGTAAGAAAGTCCCTTGGGTTTGTACTACGCTGGGTAGTTTCCCAAGCAGCCCCACCTAGATGGTTTCTTTTAGATTGTGATCCACACAACCCAGTGTGTGCAGAAGGCCAAGCATGAGCCCACCCATTTTACAAGTGAGGAGCTTGAGGCTCAGAGAGGACAAATGATTTGCCCAAGGTCACACGGCAGGAAAAGGACTGAGGCAAGGCTGGGCTGGTTTCCTTGCCCCCATTTCAGACTTTGCTCCACCACCACTGGCTGGGTTCAGAGAACTTTTTGTTAGGTGTCATTTGTCCTGGGTTGGAGGGCAGCAGTGGCTGGAAAGAGCAGGAAGTGCAGATTAAATAAAACACTGTAATGCTGGTCGCATGATGGCAGTGAGGCCTGAGTCCTGGCCCCGGAGATGTGCAAAGCCCATGAGGCTCCACCCTCTACTGAGCGCAACCAGCCTGTGCTGTAGAACCCGGGGTGCTTTTTGCATCTGGAAGGAGACACAAGATTCTGCCATCAACTTTTCAAAACTAAGTGCGGTTTTCCTCCTCACCTGTATCTCTATCAGCCTGATGCACAGTCTTCCCTTCTGAGGTTTGCATGTAGAGATGAATATTTCTTTTTTAAGCAATTAGATTCATGCTATGTACGGTTTTGCATCCTGGGTTTTTTTTCATTTTAACTTTTATTTCATGATTCTCTTCCCATGATGTTAGTCTTCGAAAATATATTTTAGATGATATAGTATTCTATCATATGCAAATAACCATTTGCTTGATTTTTGTCTTTGAAAAACCATAGACATGAATTAAAATCAGAAAGAATGAGGGACAGACTACATGCATGTACGCATTTCCATGTATGAAAGTTTCTTCTTGAAAAACAAAGTGGAAGCAATTCAAATAAAAATATCACACTCCCCCACAATTGAGCCTCAAAGGTATTTGACAAAAAATTAAGATCCTTTTCTTAAAAACTCTAAACAACAGATCATGGAAACTATTTAGAAATAAAAACCAAAAGAGAATATTTTTCTGAACATTAATCTCTAAAACCATGTTCATTTAAATCAGGAATTAACAAAGATGATAATATCACCATTATTATTATTAAATACTGTCTAGCAAATGCAATGAGATCAAAAATATATAAAACCATTTTGAAACTTGGAAAACAAGAAATAAATTTGCTTATTTTTGTTGATGATTATATACTTTTAAAACCCCAAGAGATTAGTGAAAGTGATTGGAATTAGTATTTGGTGACATTGCTAGACACAAGATAATTATATAAATATTGGTAGCTTCTCTCTATTCTAGCCATAAGTAACTAGAAATAGAAAGGAATTTATTTACAACAGCAACCAAAACTATGAAATATTCACAAATAAAATGTAATGACAAAGAAAAGGTCCTTCATAAAAACAATAAAATCTAATTAAATGGCATAAAGCTAGACCTGAATAAAGGGAAAGTCATGTCCTATTCTTAGATGGGAATACATATATTTTACTCAAAGTACCCTTCCTAGAATTAATGTATACATTTAATGCAATTCCAAATAGAATCCTGACAGTATTTTTTAAGAGGCAGAGAACTGGATAAAATAATTATAAAGCTTATTTGGAAAAACGAATTCCTAAGAATAACTTTTTGAAAAAGAATAGTTGGAGGAATTTGTATTTCCAGGTCAGGACATGCCAGAAAACCACTCTATTCAAATAAATACAGTGTTGGCATAGGAGTAGAAAACTACATCTAGAACCAAACAGAGAAAGCAGAAATAGATCCCAGTACATTTAAGAATCTAATACATAAAAAATATGGTGTCTTCCTAATAGGCAAAGATAGATGAGCTATTTTTTAATCTTACAATTTATAAAATGATCAATTCTAGATAAAGACTTAATCATCAACAGTAAGACAATAAAAAAAATTTCACACTAAAGAATTTTTCTTTCTTTTTCAGGATACTACTTAATAATTTAACAGTAGGTAATTGCTGGGTGCAGCACCTCACACATGTAATCCCAGCACTTTGGGAGGCCAAGGTGGAAGGATTGCTTGAGGCCAGGAGTTCGAGACCAGCCTGGGCAACGTAGTGAGACGCCCCCTCCCCATCCCTACAAAAAATTTGTTAAAAATAATTTAACAGTAGAGAAAACCCTTTCACCTAAGAATGAAAACTCAGAAGCTATTTTTAAAAACGTATATATAGTTGCAATTCAGAGGATAGTGGCTTAGTATCTATTATACACAGAGTTCTTACGAATTGATGCGACAATTACCCATAAAAAATTGGACCAAGGATATAGAGAAGCAAAGCACAGAAGAGCAAATCCAAGTGACCAACAAAAATTTGTAAAGATTCTCAAACACTCTGGTGGTAAAGGAAATGAAATTTAAAATAGCATTGAGATGAGTCTTTACAACTATAAAACTAGCAACATTTAAAAATAGCAATAACATCTTTTGCTCTTGGGCATATGGGGAAATGAATACCCAATTACTGGTGACAGCTTCATTGACAATCAATCTAGCAACATCTATACAATAATACATATATACCCTCAGCCAGTAATAATTGCTCTCCTGGGAATCTAACACATAGATATAGACGCATCAGTACACAAGGCTTTATGTTCAACAATCATAGCCCTGGAAAGCTGGAACAAAGTGAATGCCTGTCAACAGGAGAGAGTGGAATAAAGTCTAGTGGTTCTCACCTTAGACTATCATGTAGCTGCTAATAAGAATAAATTAGAGCCATGGCTATTGACTTCATTGAGAAAACAAGGATGCAAAAAGCGTTGTAAGATATGACCTTATTTTTGTAAACAATATTATTAAAGCCTGTGTTTTCTTGTGTGCTATTGTATGAGCAGAGAGACTATAACTGCAGTTGTTAGCATAGAGGCCTTGGGAAGCTGCTGTACGTGGAGGAGGGAAGGTGCACGGAGGGTTGGCAGAAAAGAAGGAAAAGGAAAAAAATTCCCACCCCAAAAAGAAAAATAAACCGAAGGGAGGAATGGGTCTGCCATGTGCTTGGCCCAGGCCCAGGGGAAGCCCAGTGAGCTTTGCCATATTGGTAAGAAAGACACAGCACAGCTGCCTTTTCTCTTCATTTATTTTTATTTATTTATTTATTTTGAGACAGCGTCTCACTCTGTTGCCCGGGCTAGAGTGTTGTGGTGTCAGTCTAGCTCACAGCAACCTCAAACTCCTGGGCTCAAGCAATCCTCCTGCCTCAGCCTCCTGAGTAGCTGGGACTACAGGCATGTGCCACCATGCATGACTAATTTTTCTATTTTTAGTAGAGATGGGGTTCCCCTCTTGCTCAGGCTGTTCTCGAACTCCTGGCCTCAAGCGATCCTCCCGCCTTGGCCTCCCAGAGTGCTAGGATTATAGGTATGAGCCACTGCGCCTGGCCGCAGCTTTTTCTCTACCACATAGCAAGTGGCCCTGAGAGACACAAGCTCATCAGCTTATGCTTAATGTGACCCAGAGCTACTTGGTAAAATCACTCCTGTTTCTGCTTCTTCGGAGATAAGGTGGCAGTAAAAATCTCACAATGTCTTCTGCAAAATAATAAGAAATATATATCATGATCTCTGCCCCCAGTCTCTGGCACAGAGCCCCTGAAACCCTTGTCATTTCCTGAGCAGTAAGAGCCGTGGGAGAATCTTTGGTCCTAATATTTGATCTCCATGCCCGTTCCTGAGACTGAGCTCCTAGCTGCTCCTACCTGCTACCCTTGCAGGTAGCAGTGCTAAGAGAATCTTTTTTTTCTAATATTTAGTCTTTGACCTGGGTTCCTGACACAGACCTCCTAATCCCTTGGAATTTCCTGGGGGGTTGGAGCTCCTTTTTCTCTCATGAGCCGACTTGGTGGGCTCCTGGGTGGGGGCTGGTCACCAGAGAGGCCAGGCCGTGATTAGAAGCTTGGAGCTTCCAGCCCAGCCCCATTCTCTGGAGAGGGGAGTGGGCTGGAGATGGAGTTAATAATCAACCGTGCCTGTGTGTCGAAGCCTCCGTAAGAATCCCTGAGCTGTAGGGTTCAGAGAACTCCTGGACTGATGAACACGTGGAGGTGGCTGGCCCGGAGAGGGCTGGTCTCGAACTCTTGACCTCAAGTGATCCTCCCGCCTCGGCCTCCCGGAGTGCTAGGATTACAGGCCTGAGCCACTGTGCCTGGCCTGTTTTTCTTTTTTGATTGAAACTTCCAGAAGAATATTCTACAGGCACAGAGTGATGACCTCTAAATGGTAGCAAGTAGCGTTCTCTTCCTCTTGCGGCGGGAGTCTGATGAACAGTTCCTTCTCCTCTCCCCTCTCCGCGCTCCCGCCCCGCTTCTTCTCTTCGGGTCAGGCGGAGGTCAGAGCTGCCATGAGAACGGAGGGCTGGCACCTGCGTGGCCAGCGAGCAGGAAGACGCAGGTTCACGGATGCATTCTGGTTTTCGCTGGGGTTGATGTGTGGGGCGAACGCCCACACACTGCTGTGCAGACTTGTTCCCCTGAAACAAGTCTCTCGTGGTGGGAAGGGAACATGGATGTACGTGATTGGATGCCTGCCAGCCCTGTTCTGGGGGCAGAAGGTCCAGAACTGTCACAGCATCAGCAGAAAGGCGCTGCTCCCTCCACCTCAGCATTTCTTCACCATTACTCGCTGCCCCCTGCCAACATTTCATGCCTTGTTCACTCAATACTTATTGAGTATCTTCTGCATGGAGGGGACATGCACACAAAGAGCCCAAGGTGCCCCCATAAGGAGCTCACATCTGGGGAGCAGAGAGTGGAGAAAGAAAAACAAACAAAGGACGGAGTCCCCAGCCTGGCAGCTCGGTGGACAGACAAGACGCTCAGGTCAGCCACGGCACAGGGGCAGCTTCCTGCGTAAGCTCACACTGCCGTTGGGTCTAAAAGGATGAGTGGATCTCTCCAGAAAAGAAGCGGTTTGTGCAAATGTTCAGAAGAGGGACGAGCAGGGCGGGGTCGGTGGGAACCTCCAGCGGTGGGCCAGACCTGCGGCACACAGGACCCCTGGCCACGCTGCGTGAGCCGGGGCTGCTTGTTGAGTTCTGCATCCCGCCTACTGGACTGTCAACCCCTCTCCCTCATCTGTGGCGTCCCCAGCACTGGGGAGGCCACTTGGTGAATGTGGAGTGACTCAAACAACAGCTGTCTCACAGCTGGCCCTGCAGTGGGTGCCGTTTTGTCCCGGCCCCAGAGGGCCTTGGCATCCCTCTTGCTTTGGTGGAACCTGGGACTCGGGATTCTGTCTCTGAGTGCTCGCTGGGTCTCAGGTGCCGCCTCCTTCAAAACCCCAGACCTTTCTCATCTCTGACCAAGTCAGAAACAACAGTGGATCCAGCACAGCCGGCCTGACAATGGCATAAATGCTTCTTTTAAACCTGACTCTGAAACAGCAACGCCATCTCCAAAAATAGGACCAGCTTCTCTTCTTTGGTCCATAAATTAATGGCAAAGGAAGACATATGGGTAAAACATCACACCCTTTTCCAAAAAAAAAATTCTTTGATCAAAGAAGAATGTTTGGTAAACTTGCCCAGAGTTAAACTAATTGGTGGGAGCAGATATAATCTCCCTAAGATGCTCTGCTGCTAAATTAGTATTGGTCAAGGTGTTTGAAGTTCAGAGGGGAGCGGATTCTCAGAGGGGAAGCCCATTTGAATAATTGGCAGCACATGGTGCTCCCAAGGCTGTCTCCCGACACCCAGCCCCCTGGAGAGATGAAAGAGACCCCTGCCCTGTAACTGCTCCGGCTCCGCTGCCGGTGGCCAGTGGAGATTCTCCGGAAACCTCTAGGAACAGGTGGCTGTGGCCTTCCCTTGGAAACTAAGTGTGCGGAGGGAACCTGCTCCAGGGATACTAACTCTCGCAGAAAGAGAAGCAGGTTTGGAGGGGCAGCCCTCTCCAGACTCTGGGCTGCAGCAGGTGTCTCAGCCTCAGGGCAGTGGACGTTTGGGGCCAGGTCATCATTTGTTTTGGGGCTGTCCTGGGCATTGAGGACACCTGGCAGCACCCTTGGCCTCTGCCCACTAGGTGCCAGGAGCACACACACACTCCCACACTGTGACACCAAAAATAGCTCCAGACTTTGCCAAATGTCCCCTGGGAGGCCAAAATTGCCACCAGTTGAGAAACAGTAGCCTAGACCAACAATTTCCCTTCGTTGGCTCTGAACAAAATTTGGTACCTATAGCTTCAATTCAGAAACGTCCTTTATGGATCAGGCCCAGTGGCTCACGCCTGTAGTCCCAGCACTTTGGGAGGCCGAGACAGGAGGATCGCTTGAGCCCAGGAGTTTGAGGTTGCTGTGAGCTAGGCTGACCCCAAGCACTTTAGGCCCAGCAACAGAGAAAGACCCTGTCTCAAAAAAAAAAAAAAGAAAGAAAGAAAAGAAATGTCCTTTGTCAAAGAAAATTTTCCTCCTCTAGCTAGTTGCTGTCTTCTTCCCACCCTGTCGCGTTAAGGCAGAGATTTAAATTACAATTTTCAGTGACTAATTTGCAGTATCAAGGCCTATGTTAAAGTTGTGTCTGCCGGGCGTTGAATGCCAGCTCTGTCACTGACGTGACCTGGGGCAAGACATTTCACCTCTCAGAGGCCCGATGTCCCCACCGTGAAGTGTGGAGAACGCCTGTCCCACGTGCATGGCAGAGGGTCAGTGAAATACCGTGGGCATGTCCAGTACACAGCTGGGCTCACCGGCGGTAGCAGGTATGACTGTGGCTACACTGCTCTCGTCAGGGGCCAGAGCCGAGGCCACTCCCACGGCATGAGACTCCAACCTATGGCCAGTCCTTCCACTGTTGGCGTAATTCCTTCAAAGCCTGCTCTACACTTAGAAAGAGCCAGAAGCCGCCTTCTCGCCCAGACAGGTGTCCAGGCTCAGGTGAAGAGCATGGGCCTCGGGGCCAGTCCGGCCACTGCCCAGACGGTCCAGGGCTGGTCACTCAGCGTCCTTCTCTCCTGAGGACATGGGGTTAACAATTCCCACTTCACAGGGTCTCTGCGAAAATTAAGTGAGGCAATGTATGTAAAATTTCCCGACATAGCGAGGTTCACAGACGGTGTAGATTTACTGACACCGGCTCAGCAGACAGACCCACAGCGCAGGAGGCAGGGATGGGACCACGGACATAGTCCTTTCTTCAGGGAGAGGCCGCTGGGAGGCCCCAGGGCAGCTCCACCTTCAACGTGGCTTCTGCATCAAAGCGGGCACGAGCGGGTGTGTTTGCTCACTGAGCATGGGACCTGTGAACCTTGAAACTTCCGCACTTAAGGGACAGGTAGTGATCACCTCCTCCAGGTGTTCCAAATGTGGGGTTGTTTTTTAAGCAAGAAAATGTTCTTCCAAACCAGACCATTGGCAGCACCAGAGATCTGGGTGGACTCTTTCACAGCAGAATGTGGAGACTGTTGTCATTTCTGAAATCAAGCACCCACAACACTTCCGTCCTGACAGCCCAGAACACCAAGGCCAGAGAGTTTCCGCGCATCCATGGTGCCCAGCCCATGCTGGGTCTGGGAGGCTGCAGGCCACTGTGCTCAGGCAGACCGGGGTCTCCAGGCCACTGAGACAAGGGGTCTCTCGAGGGCTGTGGGCAGGGTCACATCTGTGCAGCCTTCTCCCCTGCCCCAGACAGAGGGTCAGTGACCCCTGGGGACCTCATCCGGACCCCACGGGCCAGCCACAGGCCCTGAGAATGGGAGCTAGCAGTGGCTTGTGCAACCCTAAGTCCAACATTCCCTTTCATGGACAAGTAACCTGAGGCCAAGTGCATGGTTCTGCGTCCCCCAGCCAGCCTCCCCACTCAGAGGGGACCAAACCTGCAGGCTCTGCCCTGAGAGTGGGGAAACCATGATCGTGGAGCCAGGAGACCGCCCATGGCCTTGCTGAGTGGCCCTGGGTGAGCCGCCCAACCACCCTGAGCCTCAGGTCCCCCTCTGCAGATTGTGTGACAATGGGACAGGTGTGCTTCCTGAACTCTGAATAGCACCCCTGTTTCTTCCAACATGGCACATTTAGGCTGCAGAGACACGAAGGTTGAACGACAGTCACCCAAAGGCCAGCATGTGGGGCAGGGAGAGGGTGGCCTCCCCACATGCTTCCTTGTTCCTGAGCAGAGTCTCCCTTGGCTCAGGGTTGGCCGCTGAGCTGCCCAAGCCCAGGGAATGGACCAAGCCTCCAGCAAGGGAATGAAAGAAAGGCCATGGGTCTTCTGGGGCAGCCTTCCCCAGCTGTTTCCTTCCGACCAGGCCCAAAGAGGGGAGCCTCCCAGCCCCTGTCCTCTGGCCCCCTCCAGCCAGCTCTGGCCTCCCCTGGGCCCCTCCACCACTGCCTGTCCCCTCCTCCCTCTGTGGAGGGATTGTCCCATGGCCTTCACACCACCCAAGTGCCTCCTCAGTCAGAAATTCTAGTCTCATGATCACTTTGGCCTCTAATAATCCTGGTTTTACAGAAGAAAAAAACCGAGGGTCAGGGAGGCCCCTAGAACCAGACCCAGTGGAAAATGCTGAAATGGGACCCTGACCTCCCGTGTCCAGGGAGTGAGCACACTCCCTACTTTGGCAAAATCTTAGGAAAGTCCCCAGGCCTCTCTGAGTCAGTTTTTCTCATCTGTAATATTAGACCATCTCAAAAGCCCCTTCCAATCCTCCTCAAATTCCAAGAATCCAGCCGCGTGCATGTCCCTGCCCATCGGCAATAGCTGCCTCTGGGGGTCTGTGCCGGCGGAGGGCTGTAGGTGTGGACGGTGCCCCCGGTGCCTATGTCTGGTGGGGCTCGTGGCCCCACTGGCCCAGTCCCCAGGCTGTTTGTCCCTCCCAGATCTTTGTCACCTGCCCAGGAATGCCGCTTGTGGAGATGACGCCACGGCCCGCAGGTGATCTCGGAGCTGAGCTTTCTGCGCTCACCCCTGCCAGAGGGCCGCTGGACGCACTTGGAATACCGAGAGAAAGATGTCATCCCTGTGTTCCGTCCTGTTACAGATTTTATCTTTCTTTCTTTTTTCATGAAAAGGAAATTTCAGTGGGAAATTGTTTCTTGAAAGCTGAAAGTCAAATTAAGATTCTGACATTTCCTTTGTAGATCCCTTGTGTGGAACCAACGACATAAGAGAGAAACAGTGCTCAGTGCAGCAGGGTTCTGGCCCAGAGCAGGGCATGGCAGGTCCTCCTGGGGCCAGGGACCCATTGAGCCATGACACCCTGGGGGGAGGGGGCCCTGTTTTGCAGAAAAGAAAATTCCCTGAGAAGTTGAAAGGCTACTGAAGTTCCAGATGCTGAGTGGCAAAGCTGAGACCTGGAGAAAAGTGACGAGACGTCGGCACTTCACCTGTTGTGGCCGGGAGGAAGCGGCTCGGGTGGGCTGTGACCCCCACGCCAGTTTCAGGGGTCCACTCTCCGAGAACCCCACTTTCAGGTCTGCCTCTACCTCTAACGCCACCCTCACCCCGCAGCTGTCAGCAGCTTCCCCACAGAGCAGGGACCTCTCCCCAGACGGTGGGGTCCCGGACTGAGCAAGACAAACTCTTTCTTCCCTTGGCGCCCACTGGTTTCATATCATACTTTTCTAGTCTAAATGTAGTTTCAGTTTTCAGGTAAGTTGTGAAACTAGATGACAGTTCTGCCCACCCTACAGTCTCCTATTTCTGTGTACCTAGTATACGAAAGAATAAGTGTGGGGGCTCCCCGTGCACTGGTTCAGGGGCTCAGACTTGCTCACCCCACGTCCCAGAGCTAACAGGGGCCGCCTGGAGTCGACCCAAGTCTCCTCCGAGCCCGTGGCCGTGGCCGAGGCTCTGCCTCTCTGCCCCGGTGGGGAAGCACCCGACAGGCGCAGGTTTGTTCTGCCCGATCCCTGCCAGGGCGCTCAGCCTGGGACTTAATTAGGCCGCGCAAAGGCTTCCAGTAGAGATGAAAGGGGCCAGCAATACAGAACTGTTCCATATATAGGACCTCTCAGCTTTAAAGCTCTATTATCTATTTATCACCTATTAATTTCTTTAAAGAAAATAATTGACTCTCCCAACAGAGTTCAGAGGCAGATGGAGACTGTCTTTCCTTTTTTCTTATAAAGAAAGAAGCCTAGAGATACCGGGGGAGGCGGCTCTATTTTGTAGACAGTGTTTGAACATGAGCTAGACCCGGATGGCAGAGGCTCCTTTTTTTCTTCGAACAACCCAATCTGGCCTCTCTAGGTTGCCTTTGTGGTTACATCTCAAATCTGCTTAAAGATGCCTTGCTGAGAGGCACTAGAAGGTCACCAAGCCCCTTCAGAGCTGGAGGGTTCTAGAGCTCTGGGGTGCTGATGCTCGCCTTGCGGGCTGCTGCGGGTTCCGGGGGGAGCGTGTGGACAGTCCCTAAGTCAGGGCCCGGCACAAAGACACAGTATGTCCATTGCCGGCCTGTCATTGGAATCTGTAATTAGCACGCTGCATTGATTATTGGTAGGGAGAGAACATGGTATAATTTTTAAAAGTTATATAAATTACCTTCTAGACTTTTAAAAAACTTTCTATGACTATATCTGCCTTTGTTTCTGCTTGTATGGAAATTAAATTTTTGCCTTTTCCTGCAAAATTATCTTTTATAGCCTACTGGATTATGGTAATAATACTTTGTACTTTTGCAGGGCCTTTTATCCAGGAATCTCAAAGCACTTCATAAACTTTAATTAATTCTTGCAACAAGCCCCATGAGGTAGGTAAGTATTATTATCCCCACTTTACAGATAAGGAGAGTGAGACATTGAGAAGTTCGGTAATTTGCCAAAGGCCCCGAAGCAGTTAGCAGCTAAGTCTGAACAAGACCGCAAACCGCCCGTCTCAGGCCCCGCCTGGCGCACGGGGCTGTCCTGCTGTTCCCCAGCTGCCCCGGGGCCTGATTGACAGAGACTCAATCAATTGCAGCACCCGTGTTAAGTACATGCTGTACGGCTCGCAGGCGCTATGGGAGCTATTTGGGCTGACTCATTTGTTTCACCAGGTAATGGCTTATCTTCGGGTGAGCCGAACAAAGCCTGCAAACCCACTTCTCAGATCTGAACACTCCTGCTACGTGGCCGTCTCCCCTGCAAACTCCACTTCTCTCACATTTGGGCTCAACCAAGCATCTCCTCTGACGCCTGCCGACCACAGTGCTAGTGGCACTGTGACACCTCCCCCTCGGCACAGAAACGGCTCAGGACTGTTGAAGTCAGACAAGCCTGGATTTGAATTCTGGTTCTGTACTCACTTGTGGTTAATCTTGGGCAACTCCCAACTCCTCCCTGCCTCAGTTTCCTCATTAGTTCAAGGAGCTGTGGCAAGGGTCAGATGAATTTAGGAACACGAAAGCCCACAGCACAGAGCCCACATGTAGCAAGTGTTCAGCACCTGCCCACGACCCAAATCTTTTCTCCCGAATCCGCTGCCCACATTCTGCCACTGCACAGCCGGGAGACTCACGCCAGCCACGGCCAGTGCTTTCTGTTGCTGTTGCCTTTGCCAAAATCCTGGCTCAGATGACAAGCTACCTCACCCCGGTCATGACAGCACTCAAGAGCAGTCACAGCAGCTGTTCCCAACATCCCGTGTGACAGCTCGCACATCCTCTGGCCAGGGGTCACCCCGCCGCGGGATGTCACGCTTGTCTCTTTCAGATCCTGTGACTCAGGCCCCTCCCCACTAAAGTGGAGTGTCGGACTCATCACGCACCCAGCCTCGGAGCCTGCAAGCCCGGACCTCCCCAGGTCCTCCTCCGTACCGTCGCATTAGAACTGCAGGCTCAGCCTTGGGAGATGGCAAGTCCCTTCCCGGTGCCCCTGGGTGGGGACAGGCACTTGGGTCCAGTCACACGGCCTAAGATCTGCTTCTCTCAGGCCTGGCAAATCTGAGAGAAAGCAGCACGCTTTTCTGTTGAATTAGCTCTCTGAAGAATAGCAATAGTTACACGACAATATTTAAGTTTTAAACAAGTACCACAATGCCAGCCTCTCCCCCTTGTAGGCCCCTCCATCCCCTCCCCACCCAGGCCCTAAGATCATCCACCCAGCACTGGGCCTAGAGCACAGGCCACCCCACACCGCCTGCAGCGCGGCCCCGAAATGATGAGGGCTGGGCCACCAGAACTCTCAGACGGGGTGTTCTGAGCCACTGCCTGCAAGGCAAGCCCCCAGCCCTTTCCTCCCCGTCACTGGGCTGTGGGCACCAAACACAGGGACAGGGAGGGCATGTCCTTGTAAATCAGCCTTGCCCAGAGGTGGCCTGTCTAGTGATGGGAGCACCAGGGCTCCGGACAGCCCTGCTCCCAGGGGGAAAAGGGATGTGCACCTGTCACTGCTGCCTCGTCTTGTCTGCAGGTTTCTGCCCCCAGCCTGGCACTACAGTGAACACAGCCTCCTCTGGCCTTGGCCCCCGCCTTGTTGGTCTGCTGTCCCCTCAGCCTCACAGGCTGGGCTGGCCTGAGCCAGTCCCTCAGGCCTTGACCACCTGGAGTTTCTGGGCCTGATCTTGGCCAGCCCCATGCCAGTCTGGCCCCTGGCGGGCGGCCCCCGCTTCCCCGAACTGTCTGCCTTCCCAGTGGGCCTTGCTTATTTAAACAGTAGCAGAACTACATAAATACCAGATAAGTCCAGGTACCTAGACAGCCTTGAGGACTCTCCATACTCACGTTGTGTCATCCTTCCACCCAAGGGTATGAGACTTCTTCACCGTTAGGGGTCCTTCTAGAAGTTTTGGGACTATCACCGAGGGCACCTATAAAACAATGAGGATGGTGTGTGTGCACGCGCGCGCCAGGTGTGGTGTGGCCCATGGGATCCAACGTGAAGGACTGAATTTAAGCCACGTTACATCAGTGACCTGAAACACAAGGAAGCGTGGTCCAACAGTGATGAGTGAGCTGAGGGATGGGCTCACCCTTGATCTGGCTTAGAAGTGCAGCCCCCCCAGAAAGCAAAGCTGTTCCCTCTCATTTTTAAAAATAACACTTATCATTTATAATCATAAACGTTAAAACTTGTTTGCTATAGAAAATTTGGAAAATGTAGAGAAACATGAAGAGAAAAGTTAAGATCATCGGAAATCCCACCGTCGGGGCAAGCACACAGGTGGGTAACATTGCGAAGCCCTCAAGGTGTGGCGGGCACGCGTCCCTCTTGCTGCCCTGGGCGCCGAGTCCCTGGGGCTCAGTGTGGGCTGCGGTCAGGCCGGCGGGACCGGCGCAGAATCCAGCCCAGGCAGGCACCCAGCCCCTGCGAAACGGTTTACATTTTATGCCTTTCCTCCCCATAGTACGCTCTCCGCCCCTCACCTCCCTTTTCAACAACCTTTATCCTCTGTGTACATATACGAATAGTGGGATACAGAGATGATATTATAGCACATATATTTTTTTCATGTAAATCCTGGTCAATATTTTTGATGTCAGAATATATAGGTCTAGAGTGGGGGCTCTTTACCTGCCAAGGGACGGAAAGGCCTTGACATTGCAGGAAGAGTTCACATGATAGCACTCATCACATTCTCCCAGGAGCCTGTGACCTCCTGAGGCCGAGGCTGCTGTCCCAGGGCAGCGCTTCTCCGGCATCCTTGTGCACACAGATCACAGCAGCCTTGTCCAAATTCTGGCTCTGACTCAGTCGTCAGGGCGTGGGGCCTGAGAGCCTGCATTTCTGCCAAGGCCCCCGTGCTGCTGCCGGACCCTAGAGCTGGATTCCTACAGCCAGGCTTGAGGGCAGCGGCCCTTATCTCTGGTGGCAAGTTAGGGCCTCCCCAAGGGCTTTAAGAGTAGTGCTTGGCTCCTCCCTCCCCCTCAAGGTTTCTGTCTTAGTAGTCTGGATTGGGCTGTGGCTCGAGCCCGAAATCCCAGCACTTTGGGAGGCTGAGGCAGGAGGATCGCTTGACCCCAGGAGTCCAAGGCTGCCTCGAGCTACGGTCATGCCACTGCACTCCAGCCTGAGCAACCAAGGGAGACCCCATCTTTAAAAAACATCTGTGTTGGTGCGGGGGCATTGGTGTAGTTTAAAAAGCTTCCCAGGTGATTCTAATGTTCAACTAAGACTGTCCATTCTAGGGCAGCAGATTTGCCGAACAAAATTTTCATATTCTCTTTTTTCTTAAAATAAAACATGGGGATTCAATGAGAAAGTGCGGAAGGCACCTGCAACAGTGTGTCTGGGACACAGCCACGCAGGAGGCGTCAGCCACTGTTGACACCAAGGGTGATATGAACACAGTTAACACTGCGTGATGCAAAAAGTGAAGCGTCACGTAAGCTGTAGTTACTAATAATGCAGTGGTATTTCAATAGTGGCTCATCAGTTGTAACAAATGTTCCACACTGATGCAAGATGTTAGCAGTAGGGAAAATTGGGGTGGGGAGTGGTATAAGAGAATTCTAAATTTTCTGCTCAATTTTTCTGAAACCCAAAAATGCTCCAAAACATAAAGTCTATTAATTTAAAAAGAATTAAGCACTAGTAAGACACAGAGACACTGGCCAGTCAGGTGAATGTCCCACAGTCCCTGAGAAGCTGAGAGCAGCCCTTTAGTTACTGAGTCACAGAGAGAGGGAGGGACAGACGGAGGGGGTGGGCTACAGCCAGAGAGCTCAGGGCTGCAGAATTATTTTGGTATTTAAACAACGGGCCTGGCCCTGACGCCTGAATATCAACTCTGATGAAAGCCATTATCATTGTTACTATTATTGTATGTGAGTTAAAAGCAGAGATGAAGGAAGGGAAGTAGTCACCCTGTAAGATAGATACAGTTACTCACACTTTACACGTGAAGCAGCTGAGGCACAGAGACGCTGTGATTTGTCCAAGGTCACACAGCTGTTCCAATCCCAAGCTTATCTGCTTCAAAACCTAAGCTCTCCCCAGAGAAGGAAGATTCTCTCTGGCCAAGATTGCTGGCTGGTACCTATTAATAACTCACCTGGTACTGGCCTCCTTCTTCACAAAGACAGGTCATGAAGCTGGCCTTCGCAAAGTGCCGGAAGGACAGTCCTGCTGCTCGCTAGAGGCTGATGCTCCTACCCAACTCAGTCGCTGCCCTCACCGGGCAAATCTTTCCACTTCCTTCAGCTTCATTTTTAGATCTGGAGGAAGTCAGCATCGCAAGGAGACCTAGTGCTCAGCTGACCAGTGGCCTTGCCTTCCCATTTTACGGATGGGAAAAGTAGGGTTTGGAACAGGGAAGCAACTTGCCTAAAGCCACACTACCAGCATGTACAGAGCCAGGCTGGACACCAGGCCTTTGGCCTCCCAGCATGATGTTCTGCCTGCCCCACGGGGTGGTGGGGCACACACATGCTACTGCTCTTGGCGGGGGTGTAGATCAGAGAACGGCGGCTGTCACTCCCCAAGTATAAGTGCACATGTGCAGGAAAGAGCCGTCTCCACCTGTGGGTCAGTGGGCCACAAGGCTACTCTGTGTGAGCCATGCTCAGTGATGTCACTGGGAGTTGTCCACAGGTGACTTCACAGAGGTGTGACAGTGTCACACACACCTCCCCTTTGCTTCAAATGCATAGCTCAGCATCTTTGCAGACCCTTCATATGGGCCAGGGTGTGCTTTACAAAAGCTAAGGGGGAGAGAAGAGTTGATTTAGTGTAATAACGGGGTTGGCTTTATGAGCAGGAAAAATCGCCTTTGTCCAGCAGCATGAAAAAGTGGTTCTAAAATTAAAATTATGCCATTGGGTGGCTCTCACACTCTGGCAATGAATGACACCTTGCCAGATGGTTATAGAGTGCTTTCTTCCACAAGGAGGTCAACACTGAGTTGCAGTGCTTGTGGCTTAGGGAGATGTTCCCACTTGCTCCTGAAGTGCTGAGTTAACAAACTTCCCAAGGAATGTCCTATCCTGGCAGAGAATCCCGGCCCAAGAACATAGTTCTTGAAGGGCCAGGCTGAAAGGGGACCACAGGTCTGATGGATTCAGGTTGAGCTCAAATTGTAAGTGCAACTGGGTATGCTGCTATTTGTACATCCAATGTCAATGCTTATGACTTTGACCTAGAGCTACGCTGTCCAATATAAGAACCACCAGCCAGGCATGGCTATTTAAGCTTATACTAAGTAAAAGGAAATACAATTAAAAATTCAGTTTCTTGGTCACTGTAGCGACATTTTGAGTGCTCAAGAACCACATGTGGTTCGTGGCTGCCATACCAGACGGCAAGGATCTAGAACACTTCCATGATTGCAGAATCAACCGCTCCAGCCCAGAGAGTGAGCGCTGTTGGTGGGAGTTGGCAAGCGTATCAGATACAGCCCCGGGACCTGCAGAGCCCAGGGCTGAGAGTCTCTAAGTGACGGCTGGGTGGAATGGATTATGCAGTTGGCTGAAGACCTTCATCTCTTCTCCAAGGGCCATGCAGGCCTGAAGAACGGAGAGAAGCCACAGAAACAGACACCATCTCTAAATGTAGTCAGAAAATCTGGACCAGTGTGCACCAGCCTGTCCTAAGACCAGCTCGAGCTCGAGCGTAAACCTCGCTTTGTGGGACCCGCTGGAGAATCCACGTGGGGATCGTGGGAAGTCTCTTGTTTGCACTTGGCACATATTTTTGATCCTGGAAATCCATTCACAAACAGATTATTATAAATCAAATCATATTCTTCCAGAAAAATGTTCCTGCTTATTCTGATGGCATGTTTGGTTTCCAGGTACCAAACTGACCTCGATTATGGAAAGGGAGATTTATTCTCAGAAGTTGAGGAAATCTTGTGAAGGAGGCAGTTCTGCCCTGACACGGCTGGGAGTGGACCCGGTGAGCCAGGGCCCCCTCCCTTCTTGCGTGTCCTCTTTTCTACTGTCTCGGCCCCAGTGTGCTTCCTCTCCATGCACATGGGCTTATGTGGCTCCCTCAGCAGCTTGCGTGCTGTTTGTCGTGGTGGACTGCAATACCTGGCTTCCACCCTGGCCTCCCTGCCTTAGCTCCAGTGCCCAGAGCACTCTTGGACCACAATACTGTCCGAGGGAATCTGACCAGGGCTGGTTTGGGCCAGGTGTCTCCCCCACATGGATGACTTGAGCCTGAGGGTAGGTTTCTTCCAAGAGGTTGGAAGGCACAGGTGCTCTCAGAAGGGGAGGAGGGGAGGACACAGCGGGGGAGGAAAATCCCTGTGACCATTTATAATGATCAAACTCAGTTGGAAATTCAAGATGTGAACCTAAATCACAGGGTCCAAGTGTCAAGAACAGAGCCTGCTACATAAAGTGCTTAATCAATATTTGTACAATGAATACATGAATGAATTGGCCCATTGAACTTCAAAAGACACACAGAGTCCAGGAATTTTGTATCATACATTTCATTTTAAAAGGAAAAAAGTCCCTAAAATGGACATTAAGTTTCCAGCATCTTCCTTTCAGCAGCCATTTACTGAAGACTTACCCGCAGCCCACACAGCACTAAAGGAGAATCTCTGAGCTCAGCCTGGTGGGGAAGATAAAAGTTAAACAAGTAACCACATTAAAGTATGCGCAGATACCCTAAGGATGACAAAGATGATCTGAACTCATATTTCCTCACTCTCTTGATAAATTTCACCATGGCAAGAACAAGTAACCAAAATCACTCCAAAAAATTGTAGGAGGTGCTTAATCATGTTACTCTGAAGATAAAGATGGTGTTTCTCCCATCAAACAGCATTTTATTTTATTTTATTTTTTTGAGACAGCGTCTCCCTCTCTTGGCCAGGCTAGAGTGCCGTGGCGTCATCCTAGATCACAGCAACCTCAAACTCCTGGGCTCAAGCGATCCTTCTGTCTCAGCCTCCCGAGTAGCTGGGACTATAGGCATGCGCCACCATGCCCGGCTAATTTTTTCTATTAGTTCTATTTTTTTAGTTGGCCAATTAATTGCTTTCTATGTTTTAGTAGAGACGGGGTCTCGCTCTTGCTCAGGCTGCTCTTGAACTCCTGAGCTCAAACGATCCTCACGCCTCGACCTCCCAGAGTGCTAGGATTACAGGCGTGAGCCACCACGCCCAGCCCAAACAGCATTTTAAATATATTTTAAGTTAACAAAGTAATTTTCTTCTTGATGAAAAGTTAAACACAGAACAGTATAATTGATCATGACATCGGAACTCACTGTACCAAGCAAACCAGGATCTATACCCTACTTAAATATCATCTGGGACACTATGTCTACTCTAAGTCAACACCAAGAGTCTACACAGAATGGAAGGCCAAGTATTTGAAATCAAGACCTTATTGGAGATTGTGGGTGTGTGGTCTCTGCACATTTCCATGAGAGCTTGGTTTCTACGTGGATACTGTCATGAAAAAAACATCATCATCCGAGAACAACGCCATTTCATGGGGCGACAAGACAGCACACACACCTAAATGCTAACATTCCACCTTGTCAAAGAAGCAGAGACCAGACAAGACCAGATATGGCCAAGATGATGAGCTCCCAGGGAGGCCAGAAGCAGCACAGCTACCGGGGCTTCACTTATTTGAAATGAGGCAAATTTCAATTGGCAAAGACCTGAGTGCGAGGTATTCCAGGCGAGGAGAAAACCAGCATCACATAGATCCAGAAGCAGATAAGAGAAGAAAGGGAGAGAAAGTACAGTTGTTGAACCTCTACCAATGTCAAAGCCTGAGCTAGGCACATTAGAGTTTAGCTAATGCTCTTACAACCACGAGCCTACAAAATAACGGTTAGATCCCAAGCTCAGAGAGGTGGAAAGACAGACCCAAGACCCCACATTAGCTGCCATGAGAGCTAACGTCTGTGCCAGCTCCAGGTGTGCTGGTTTAGGAAGGGTGGGGCAGGGGCACCGTCTGCCCAGGTGCAGGCAATAAGATGTGCATTGTCTGTAGATAATTTAAAAACGATAATAAAACTGATTAAAAGTTCTGCTTGTTTTTATCATCATGCCCATCAATTCTAAACAATGTCACTGATAAAATACCTCTCCCTGAAAAAAATCCCTTTGTTCTGAACAATTGCTGTGGTTATGATGGTGTTTTAATAATACATACTTGAACTCCACGTTTTCATTACCCTCCCTTTCATAAAAGTATTCTGCACCTAAATTAATTCAGGGAACTCCCAGTTCCACAATCGGCCCCTGAGTCACACAGACTTGGCCACAGGTGTGCATTTGGAGAGGAAGTTTCTAATGCTTTTCAATCCTTTAGCAGATTGGCCAACACGTCCCCATCCACCTGGGACTTTTCTGATATTCACACTGAATGTCCCATATCAATGGCTCCCTCGCCTTGGAGCTCAGCCCAGCAGCAAGTCATGTCTTCAACTCTCATGACATTTGAAATAAACAATGTCATCACAGCCATTGTATTAATAAAAGCAAAGAAACAGTTTCAATCAGTTCATTTCCGTCATTATCTGTGGGGAGTTTTGGTATTGACAATTTAGATGGCGGCAATGTCAACCACAAGATGTAATATTTTTGTTTGATACATGCAAACAATTTATACCATTTTAATTTATATATAAATGTTTAACTTAATTTGAATATCTTTAAAACTGGAGTTTTTCTTTTAAAATTATTTTTTGTTTTAAACCTAAAGGACAAATCAAGAAAATAAGGACTGCTGATTTTCACATAAGTTATTACAGAAAAAAGTTGTGTTTCATCAAGGAGGGTGTGTCAAAAACTTAACCGTTTCAGGTGTCAAATACAACAGATACAACCTTGGTGCTACGCATAAATTATCGCATTCAATTCCCTCTGAGGAGGCTTCTATTGTTTCCCCCATTTAGACCTGAAGAAACTGAGATTCAGGGAAATTAATTAACATACCATTGAGAGGCTGAGATTCAAATCCATGTGCTCTGTCACCAGAGCCCAGCCGCCTGGCTACTCTGCTAGTACGTGTTTAAACCCAGGTCTATCCAGCCCCACAGCTGGGCTCTTCCAGACAGAACTTCTTGCTGGGGTATGAAGGTCCGGGAGGAGGGAGGCTAAGTTTTTTGGTAAGACTATTGCAACTGTTTCTTTCAGTTGCATGGCTAGATAACAAAGTACCCCAAAACTTAGTGAGCTAAACACTCATCTATTACATGAATTAGCTCTGTGGGTCAGGAATAGTAGATATAGGTTTGTCTCTTTTACATGACATTTGGGACCTCAGCTGGGAAGAGCTGGTGGGTGGCAGCAAGTGACCCCGTGGCTTGGGGCTGGAGTTATCCGGAAGTGTCCTCACTTACATGTCTGATGGTTGGTGCCGGCTATCAGCTGACACCTGCACACGCGGTTCCCATGTGGCCTCAAAGTGGCCTGACATCTTACAAGGTGATCAAGGGCTCCCCAAGGCCACTGTCCCAGCTAACAAGGTGGGAGCTGCATTGCCTATTTATTTATTTATTTTTGAGGCAGAGTCTCGCTCTGTTGCCCCAGCTAGAGTGCAGGGGCATCCTCATAGTTCACTGCAACCTCCAGCTCCTGGGTTCAGGTGATCCTCCTCCTGCCTCTGCCTCCCGGGTAGCTGGGACTACAGAAGCATGCCACTACGTCCCACTAACTTTTTATTTATTCTTTGTAGAGATGGGGGCTCTATGTCGCCCAGGCTGGTCTCAAACTCCTGGGCTCAAGCGATCCTCTTGCTTCTGCCCTGCAAAGTACTGGGATCACAGGCTTGAGCCACTGCACCCAGCTTGCATTGCCTTTTATGATGTGGTCTCCAATGACCTTTGCCACATTCTACAAACAAGTCGCAAGCCTGCCCAGCCCGGAGGAGAGACTTCGCCTCTTGACGGAGCTGACCGGACGCACCATCGCAGCCACCTCTGCACAGTCCGGTTGGCGGCGTCTCTCTTCTCTCTCGTCCAGCTGATCCCGACTCCTACAGTCTCCTCCGCTTCCCCCCAGGAATTTCCTGGGACCTCTCCGACCCTGGGCTATCACAGTCTGTCCGGCAGCCCCAACCCAGGGAGCATTTTGGAGTGTGGACCCAGGAGAGGCAGCAGATAAGAGAGACCTTGGACATGCAACCTGTCTGCTGAGTTTTGAAGACATTTACAAACAACTGTACAGTAGCTACCTCCCGAACCGTCAGAGAAAACATCTATTCAGACTCTGAAATTTCAGGCCCTTACATTTTCAAAGTAAACCTTTATCGAACTGATCCACTGAATGGTTTTGAACCCTTCATCTTACCCAGCAGTCGCCTCCCCGGCGAAGGCACTGCCCACGCTGCCTCCGGCCCTTGCTCTGGCACAAGACAAGCAGCCTGGGTGGGGACCACCTGCCATAGGGGTGCAGGAGGGATGTGTGGGAAGCTTGTCCTGCCAGAGGGAGTGGCCCAGTGGGAAACAGCCATCGAGGGGACACAGGGAACTGTTTGCTGAGGAAGGGAGAGATCTAGCGATGGGAGTGAGCAGCTCCCAAGAGTTTCACGGGCTGGAGACAGGGAGGAGGGGGTTTTTTAAGGATGCACTGGGGAGCCCTCCTCCCATGTTTGAGAAGGAAGCAAGGGAAGATGGGAACTTCTGTTTGGATGGACTTGTAGTGTGACACCTCTCGGGGACGGAGCTCTGTGGTCTCGGCCTCCTAAGCATCACGCGGGCTTCTACAGTGAGCCCCGCTCGTACCGATCTCGGCTACTCACAACCACCCGACAAGTGCTGCGGGAAGCTCAGGTTCAGCCCCATGTCACCAGTCCCACGCCATGCCTCTCCTTTCTTTTGCCAGTTTTCCTGTGGTTTTGTTCAGACAGTGCGTTCGCTTGCTAAGGCTGCAGTGACAAAGCCTCATGAACTGGGCTCAAACAACAGAAGTTACTCCCCATGCTTCCACAGGCCAGAACCTGAGACCCAGAAGGGTTGCTTCCTTCTGATGTCGGTGCTGAGGGAGCATCTGCCCCAGGCCCCTCCCCACTTTCTGGTGGCCTGTTGGCCGTCTTTGACATGCCTCATGGGCACAAGCAGCATCCTTACCTCTGCCTTGACGTTCACACAGGGTCCTCCCGTGTGCATGGCTCTGTGTGCAAACTTCTCATTTACGCAGGGACACCAGTCACTGGAGTCGAGCCCACCCCAACCACCTCATTTAACTTGATTACCTCTGTAAAGACCCTATCTACAAATAAGGTCACATTCTACGATACTGGGGTTAGGACTCAGGATATGGATGGGGACACAATTCAGTTGCTAACAGATGGCATTTTCCAAGTGGCCAAGCTCTTCATGGAAGGCCCCATTTCTAGTGCTAGGGGTGGATAGAAATCAGTTTAAGTCAACTGTGGAAGTCCCCTGGGAGAAGGCAAGGCCATACGACGTGATCGTCCTGCTGAGCCAGGAAAGGAAGTGTACTGGGAAATGAGTCCTCAGATAAAAATGGACACAGAAGAGGAGACGCCCTTTCCCTCTTCCCATGAGCCTCCGTTTTACCTGCAGATGACACCTGGTGCTGGACAGCCTTCTTGGAGCCATGAGGGAGCCGGGCCAGCACCAGGCACGGAAGTACAGAGAGATGGAAAGAGTCCGAGCCTTTGATGTTGTTCTTGAGGCTCTGGAGACATGAAACTGGTGCCTCCCTTCCTTGAGACTTCTTGTTACACGGGATGATTAATTCTCCTTGTTGCTTAAGCCAATATGAAATGTCACCTGGTGCTTACCAGAACTCTCGTTAAGAAGTGGCCTACAAGGGGACAGAAGGAAGACTTTGATAGGCCTCTGGGCAGGGAGCTGAGCCTGCCCGAGCCTGCCGCGGCCCTGCTGTTTCTCGGTGGAGAGATGGGGCTGACCTCTGAAAGTGACACTCACTAGCTTTCTTGCCAGCAGGCTCCTGTTGGGAAGCCCTGGCAGGACCTTGGAGGGTGGGCGAGGGGAGAGCTGGCTTCTTTCCTCCTCTGTCTCTCTCCCTCTCTCGCACAGTAGCCTCCCTGGTACTGGCTGCTCCCCTCCGTGCTTCCAGCTCCCTCCAGCCAGGGGCTCTCTGCAGTCCCAGTTCCCGCTGGACAGCCTCCAGGTGGCTGCCACGCTGCCAGGGACCCTCTGTCTCTTTTATCCCCAGTCCTATGGGTGGTAATGGCTTCCCACGGCTGTTAGACGTTCTGTTACCTCCGTAACTATTAAAGTTCCCGTGCTAAATTCCCTCTACTGAACTGCCTGCCTTGGCCCTGAGGGGTGCAGGGCATGAAGTGCCGAAGGGAAGCATTTTGTACCCATGTGTGGCAGCCAACCTGCCTTCTGGCATTGCTGGCTCTGTCTGTTGTCAGCAAGGATGTGGTTGGGCAGACGGGACATGCAGGTCAAGGCCAGACTAAATCGCCTGCACGACGAAGGAGGGGTCCTGGGGGGTCAGGTCCTGCTCCCAGAGTGACCCCCTCTGCTCCACCCCCACAGCCCTCAGTTCTCTCCCAAAGGAAAGCTGGGCTTGGGGACAGGTGCCTCTCTCTGTGCCCACAGGTCTTACTCTTGCCCCGGGTACCCTCAACCCTCCCTGACTCACCCTACCTTGGACAAGCCTTTCTGAGCCCAGGTCCCTTTTCTCTGAGCCATTTCTAACTCCTCTGCTCTTGGGTCCCCATGGTGGTAGTCAATGTCACCACTGTCCTGGTGACCAGAACATGTCAGAGCACAAGCCTTGGGGTGGCCTCCTCTCTGGACCATGAGCTTCTTGAGGACAGGGATCTCCTTGGTCTCATCTTCTTGGCCCTGGCATATGGAAGGAAGAGGAAGTACTCACAGCTGTTTGAACGGTGAGCTCCCTCCTCAGACCACCCTGCCCCTGCAGCTGCCCTGTGCCAAGGGGCCCATGTGGTTCCATTCCCAGCAGACCCTTGGATGGCCTTGACTCTCGCTTGTCAGGGATGGGGCACTCACCCTCGCCCGGGCAGAGCACACACCTTCCAGGAGGCCTAAGTTGTGCAAGGTCCCTTCACACGCTGCTCCCTGCCACAGGAGGAAGAAATCTTGCAGGCTCTGGGGCTTCCCAGAGGTGGGGCCCCACTAGGGTGGGGCTCTGGCAGAAATGGGACAGTGGCAAAACCCAGCAGAGGTGCTGCGACTTGTTGAGTCAGAGGGAGTCACCAGGAGCTTAGAAGAGAATAAAACAAAAGAGGAAGTTTTCCTGAAGACTGAGGTAAAAGTGAGGCATCTTTGGGTTCTTATCAGTCCCCTACTGGTCCCCAAGAACTCAGCCCATGGCTGCAGGGTCTCGAGGGTCTTCCCTCGCCCACACACCACTTGCATGTAGGAGGCACTCAGCAGACATGTATGGAAGGAATAAAATGAATGCATGACCAAAGGAAGACTATGCAGAATCTTTTGTCCCTTTAATTTTAGATGGCACATGGAGAGACATTCCCATGAGCTTGTTACTGAAAGTTGGGCACTTGTCCCCGAGCCTGCATCAGAAGAACACAGACAAGTGGTTTGAGGAGAAAGAAAGAGGAGTTTATTAATTTAATTTGCTGGCAAGTGAGGAGGTTGGCAGACTCCCATCTCAAAGTACCAACATCCTGTTTTTGAGCAGTCACACAAAGTTTTTGTTCTTTGAGACAGAGTCTTGCTCTGTCACCCTAGCTAGAGTGCAATGGTGTCATCATAGCTCAGTACAACCTCAAACTCCCAGGCTCAAGCCATTTTCCTGCCTCAGCCTCCTTAGTAGCTGGGACTACAGGCAGGCACCACCACACCTGGCTAATTTTTTCTATTTTTAGTAGAGATGGGGTCTTGCTCTTGCTCAGGCTGGTCTCGAACTCCTGAGCTCAAGTGATGTTCCCACCTCTGCCTCCCAGAATGCTAGGATTACAGGTGTGAGCCACCACACCCAGCCAGAGTATAGAGCTTTGGCTTCTGATTCATCCAGCATCGGCTAAGACAATCTCATGACCTTTGCCCAGACAACCAGACAATTCACTTGAGCCATATCCTGTGGCACAAGGAACAAAGGACACTCTCCTGCCTCTCCTGACCACTAGCTGAGGCAGGGATATAGATTTTAGTTCTTAAAAAACGTGAGGGGTTTTAAAGAGACAGAAAACATTTTTAATCCCCTTTCAGGCCATTTTCTCTGTTACAAGCTAATCATTCAAAAAGCAACCACAAATGACAGATTTTTCCGGACAACCCCAGTTTCAACTTGACAACGCTGAGTGTACAAGGAATTGGGCAAGAAGATAAGAAAATCATGGTCCCGACTTGAAAGGGAGAGTGGTGGGGGGGAGGGCGAGGCAGGAAAACAAAGGTGCCCACAGCGAGCGACTGATGCTTGCTATGCTGGTGGGGGCAGGGCATGCGGGACATCGGTGGCCCAGGGGGCTGGAGTGGCAGGAGACAAGGCTGGGAGGGTGGGCAGGGCAGGCCTTGGAGGGTCCTGGGTGCCAGGCTAAGATGTTTTGTCTTTACTCAGTGGACCAAGGGCCTCCAGTGAAGGGTTTTAAATAAACAAGTAAAGCGGCCGATCTCAAACCTTCTGTCCACCTGTGAGATGCCACATCTGAACTCTGACTCGGCACAAACTTGGTAGGACTCTGACTTCAGCCCAGTGAAAGACAGGGCTGTGGAAGGGAGCATCGCTGAACGTCACTTTCTCAATCTTAGGACAGAGGCCACCTCTTCTCTGCAATGTACTATGTGGCCACTGACCTGCCCCAGGGCCCTGCTGGGCTCCTGGACGCCCTGGCCCAGTTCCTGCCATTCGGCTCCTGTCCTGGCAACTTCCCAGTGAGCCATGCCAGGGCTGGGGCCAGGTGGGGCTGTGACGCAACAACACTTTATAAAACAAACATCTGGGACTTCCACATGGGTGTCGTCTGCTTCCAACAGATACTTTTGGAGGAGTTCCACTTCTCCGATGACGCTACCATTGCTCAGAGTAAGGAGGGCCTCCCTGGAAGTTGCTTTCCACGCCTCGGGCACATCATTTGGATTATCGGCAAAGGTGGCACACTTTCAGCCGTGGAAGGTGGATTGGAATTTTGGAAACTCCTAAAACAATTTGAGGGCAAGGCTAGAGCACTGGTGATTGAGCCTTGGAACACTATTTTTGGTGTGACTAAGCTGTCCTGTGGCTGGTCCCCATTGCCCAGGTGTCCTGAGTTATTGCACCTTGCTAACCTCCCATAGTCCTCATGTGGCCGGATGTCATGAGCTTCAGTCTATAGTCAACTCTCCCTATGCTTCCAGAAGAAAGGTGATGAAGCAGAATGTGACCATGGAGAACCCAAACTCATTTTCCGGAAAGCTTTCAACGCCAAACGTTCCAATATTGAGTAAATGGACATATAAATGCTTGCTGACTGTTGTCTTTTATGCTATTTAATTCTTTCCCATAAGGGTGACTCCTTAAATTTGTAATCACTATATACCTTTATAAGCCCATTCATGTAAATAAATTAACAATTAAGAACAAAAAACTTCCTTCATGGTTGGGCATAGTGGCTCACGCCTGTAATCTTAGCACTCTGGGAGGCCAAGGTGGGTGGATTGTTTGAGCTCAGGAGTTTGGAACCAGCCTGAGCAAGAGCAAGACCCCATCTCTACTGAAAAACTAGAAAGAAATTAGCTGGACAACTAAAAATATATATATATATGTATATATATATAAAATTAACTGGGCATGGTGGCACATGCCTGTAGTCCCAGCTACTCAGGAGGCTGAGGCAGAAGGATCGCTTGAGCCCAGGAGTTTGAGGTTGTTGTGAGCTAGGCTGATACCAAGGCACTCTAGCCCAGGTAACAGAGTGAGACTCTGTCTAAAAAACAAAACAAAACAAAACAAAAAACCCCTCCTTCATCAGACGTATCTTCATTTTTGGTTCAGAAAACTTAGTGAATTATTCAGAGCTCTATTTGTAAAAGAAGTCAGAGATTCTTTCATTTATTTTTTTTTTAGAGACAGAATCTCACTGTGACACTCAGGCTCGAGTACAGTGGCCTAATCATCCTCCCACCTCCCAAAGAGCTAGGACTACAGGCACACACCACCACACCTGGCTAATTTTGTTTTTGTTTTTGTTTTTTTTGGGTAGAGACAGGGGTCTCCCTATGTTGCCCAAACTGGTCTTGAACTCCTGGCCTCAAGCAATCCTCCCACCTAGACCTCCCAAAGTGCTGAGCTACAATGCCCAGCCTTGCTTTTCTCCTAAAGAAAAAAAAAATAGTAAGGCAGAAGATGAAGACCACTGAAAATACACTGAAAGACAATACAGTCATGCATTTTGAATAAGGTCAGGTTTAGTCACCACCAATTTTCTTGAATCCAGGTTAGTAGCTGGGCTTTATGACTCAGGGCCTGACTCCAGCCCAGCTGCCAAGGGCCTCTCAGAGAGAGTCTGTCTGCAGCCCCTTCCATCTCCCAGCAGGGGTGAGGGGCAAGGCCTCACCTTCCCAGAGGGAAGTGCAGCAGGTGGGCAGGAGTTTGTGGGTTTGGGCTGGGTTGGCAGAGAGGAATGGTGTGTGGGTGACAGCTGTGTGAGTGTCTTGTGGGTGCAGCAGTTGGACAGACCACCTGGCTCCCTGAACCAAGAACTTGCCTCTACGTTCCAGTTAATGCTTCTAAATCTACGGGAGAGTCACAACTGGCCCCTGTCCTTTCCTCCACACCAGGCTGCTAAAGGGATGTCACCGGGGAGACATCACGGCTCCGTGGCCTAGAGGGGGATGCATGATGGGTGCAGCGTTTGGAATGACCGACTGACGGACCTGCGGGAGAGCTGGGCACTGCTGGCAGTGCCTTGCTAACCTTGCTAACCTCCCATAGTCCTCGCGTGGCCAGATGTCATGAGCTTCAGTCCATAGTCAACTTACTCTATGCTTCCGGAAGAAAGGTGATGAGGCAGAATGTGACCACGGAGAACTAAATCCATTTTCCAGAAAGCTTTCAACGCCAAACATTCCAATATTGAGTAAATAGACATATAAATATCATTTTTTGGAGCTTTCCCCCGTGAGTGGAAAACTATGTCACTGGGACAAAGTGTTTCTTCACAGAGAAAGAGACAAATACCTCATCACCACAGAATCAAAGATGTCCCATTTAGCTCTTAAGGCTATAATGTTCTCCAGTGGTTTCTAATGGTTAATCTCATCCCTTGGGGAAGAATTAAGCTTACTAAGGATGGAACTAACTCCCCTCTCCATCCCTCCAGTCCACGGTACTTGGCATCCAGTGGTTGCTCAAGGATTATGTAACAATAAAGTTGAGCAGGGTGCCCAAGAAAAGAGGGTGCACCACCCCTCATATCCTTGCACACATGAAGACACTTATGCTTATGGCTCATGTTTGCACTGGTCTCCTTTTTCTGGAAGCCGAGTCTGCTCCAGGCAGACCTGGACCAGGCACTCATTTATTTACGCATGCGCTCATTAAACGAGTAGTCACCGCTACACCCCAGACCTGGAGTGGGGTACCAAGGAAGTTTATCAAAACCTCCCAGGACTTTGTGGCCATAAAGATCCTTGGGTTATCTGAGGTCCAGAGAAGAGAGGTGACTTGTCCAAGACCACACAAGTTACAGAAAGAACTGGGTTAGAGCACTGAGCTCCTTCAGGGGCCACCTTCCCCACGAAACCGCAGGAGCACGGCCTCACCCGCAGCTCCCGCCCCCTCTCCGGGCCGGCGTAGTGCGCATGCGCGGACGGGCTCCGGGGCAGGGCGGGGCGAGGCCGGGGCGTGGCCGGGCGGGGCGGCCGGGCACGCGCGGGGCCAGCGCTCTGCGGCGCTGACGTTTAACCGCCCGCGCCCCACCCCCTCCTCCCCGGCCCGGGTTGGCCGCCGCCGAGCCCCCGCCCCTCCTCCGGAGGCCTCCCGGACGGAACCGATCGGGGCTGGTTTGAGCTGGTGCGTCTCCATGACGACACGCCGGCGCTATAAGAAGGAGCGGCGCGCCGTGGGGCTTTGTCAGTCCCTGCAGCCGCCGCCGCCGCCGCCGGCCGCCCCTCTGCCAGCTGCTCCGGCGCCACCTCGGGCCGGCGTCTCCGGCGGGCGGGAGCCAGGCGCTGACGGGCGCGGCGGGGGCGGCCGAGCGCTCCAGCGGCTCCAGCTGTGCGCGGGCGGCGGCGTCCCGGCTTCTCCATGGGGCTGGCCCGCGGCGCCCGGACGCTCTGAGGTAAGGGCCGGGCCGAGGCTGGGCGGGCGGCGGACGGGCGCCGGGCACGTGTCCGGCGCGCCTGGGCGGCCTGCGGGCCGGCGACCGGCACCGACCCGCGCCGGGGCTGCCTGCCAGGGACACGTGGTCGCGGGGCGGACTGCGATCTGGATGCGCCACTTCCTCCGGCCCGCGGTCCCCCTCTGGTCGGGGTGAGGGCCGCGTCCTGCCCCCGGCTCCCGGCCGGAGGGTCCTGCGGAGACCGTCCCGGTCCCCGCGCCCGGCCTCTCCCCGACCACGTCAGCGCGTCCGAGCCCGGCGCTGGGCCGGAAGCCGTTGGGAAGGCCCTGCGGTCCTTCAACCGCTATTTGCTTTCAAACCGGGCGGCGGGCCCGGAGCAGGTGCAGCAGAGCCCTGGCGGCCGCTCACGCTCACTGTCGTGAGGACGCGCCGTGCTCTGCATTGTTGCACTGCGATTTCCTCTTTTTTTTTTAAGTTTTTTAATTTTTGCTGTTTGCACGGGGCAGATGACACCGTTATAGGAGCCGGCGGGAGTTGCTAGAGCTAAGATAGCTTTGCGGCAGCGATGGTAATAAATACTCCCCTGGCCGTGACTTGGAATGGTTTATTTAAGGGCTCTTGAATGACTTAGTGATTTCGGAAAAGCCAGGCTCAGGCGCACAGACGCGCACGTGGGAGCCAGCCCTAAGGTTTTCAAAACAGGCTGATGGCATTGCATGAGGATTCTAAATAATGGGTGAAAGTGTGGGGAGCAGAACCTCTTGGGAATGTCTGGGGAGGACAAAGAATGTGTTGGCTTACTTTATTCAAACCTAAAATTGAGCGGAATTTAATTGACTTGTGAAATTTTTTCAAAGTTTTATGTTTGAATTAGTCCATCTCTCCTAACATTACCATCTTGTGGATTCACCATTTTAAATAGCTGTACGGAAATACCAAAAGATGTTAAGTGAAATCTATTCAATAAGCTATTCAAGTAAAACTTTAAAAGATACATAAAAGCAAAATACTAAATAGTGCTGTATTTCAAAGAAATTAAAACTTTACAAGCTTAAGCGTGAACATTGCCTTAAGAATATTTAACAAGACCTTAAATTTACTCAATCTGTTACTGATTGAGCCTATTTATTGTTAGTCAATTGTAAATGATATTAAAACAAAAATGGTTTTGCTGGTGCCTTTTACCTTCTTGTATGGGTGATTTAGGCAACTCATGAGGTTGACAGTGCCAAAAAGTGACACTAGATGGAATCGTACAGAAAGTTCCACCATGCATGGGTTTGGATTTATGGCAGGCCTGTCCCCCTGGGCCTCTCATAGTGTCCCATGCCAGAGCAAACTGTGGCCCCAAACCATTGCCTGGCCTGTGCCCCTAGGCTGGTGGCACTGAAGTGGGTTGCGCAGTGGAAAAGAAGATCTGGCTTATTTTTGTTATTGTTAGCCAAAAATTACTCCCATGTGCTTATCATTCATAGCTAAGCAAATATTAGAGTACCTGTAAGGATAGTTGGCATTCCCAGAATCGCTCATTCGATGGGCACCAATGGTTCAAGAATATTGAGTTCTGATCAGATAACAGCAACTATAATACCGTGTATAAAGTTGATTTGAAGATTACAGTTTAAAAAAATTTGTGCCCAGCTAATATATCATGAAAATTAGCTCATAAAATTCTTAAGAAACTTACAAGCACTCAGTAAGTTGAGTGCCTTGTAAACATGTCCATGGTACCTGTTGGTGACATAGAATGATTTCTAGACCAAAAATCATTCTATGTAAGACTTAGTGAAAGTAGGAAATAGCAAGATGTTTGTGTGGCTGTATATAATGGCTATAGTGCCGTTTTAAGCTTCCAAAGAGTTGAAACAGCTCTGAAATAAAGCAGAATGACCATTATAAAACTTTTTCCATATGACTTAACTAAGTGCAGACAAGCTTCTGCGACCTGTTTTTAGCATTTTTTTTTGGCACAAATGTTTGAAATGCTTACATATATAGAATTTTAATATGCAGCTTTGAAAAAAGGCTAGTATTGAATCTGGCATCCTCAGATACTACAGAAGTTTATGGAGTCATGTGGCTTACATCTAGGAATAATTGGGATTGCCACAACAGTGACTGAGTGACATTGGGTTCGTGATTAGCCTGCTTCCTGTGTATGCTCTGTCGGTGCCCTGTCTTTCAACCTGATGTGTTCCTTGTTCGTCAGAACGTTTCCACTGTTGCTCTGAGGGCACACGATTCCTGGAGAATTGCCTTTGTGAGAAGCTGGAAATACTTCTTTAAATTCCATCTGTTAGTTTTCCAGGTAAGTATTCAGTTTACACTTGTGTTGGAGGTTAATCTTAAGATTTGTATTGTTAAAGCTTCTGAGTGACTTTCTCCACCCTATTTGCAGTCTGTTGCATTTTAGAGGAACATCGAGAAACCATGAACAACTTTAGTAACGAAGAGTTTGACTGCCACTTCCTTGATGAAGGTTTTACTGCCAAGGACATTCTTGACCAGAAAATTAATGAAGTTTCTTCTTCTGTAAGTATGCAAGACCCATGTTATCAGTGCACTGAGAATGCCAGGAAAATTGGAAACTTTCACGGGGCCTTGAGGAAGTATAATGAGGCTTACAATCTTACTAGGGAAGTTAGAAAATTAATTGGCTGCGGCTTGTCAAGTGATAATGGTGATGTTCGTGTCAGTGACTAAACTCAAGGGTAGGGCTCACTGAGAATGCTGGGAGAGAGAAGGGAGGCTGGTGTCCGTGTGGCCTGTTGAGAGGCTGCTGATGGTTCACCTGTGACTGCTCTCATTTCAGGATGATAAGGATGCCTTCTATGTCGCAGACCTTGGAGACATTCTGAAGAAACACCGAAGATGGCTAAAAGCTCTTCCTCGTGTCACCCCCTTTTATGCAGTCAAATGTAATGACAGCAGAGCCATTGTGAAGACCCTTGCTGCCATCGGGACAGGATTTGACTGTGCTAGCAAGGTAAGCACAAGCAGCAGGATTCGGAAACAGTTATATAAGATAGTCCTGGTGTTCCCATGGGGCAAATGAAAGTTGTGTTTCTTGGGCCATAAATGCTAATAAAAGGGGAGGTGCGTGATACCTTCCCATGCTTTTCTGTTTATTCCACTTATTAGCTACATGTGTATAGCATGATACCACTCTTCTTTTTTAGACTGAAATACAATTGGTACAGAGTCTTGGTGTGCCTCCAGAGAGGATTATCTATGCAAATCCTTGTAAACAAGTGTCTCAAATTAAGTATGCTGCCAATAATGGAGTCCAGATGATGACTTTTGATAGTGAAGTTGAGTTGATGAAAGTTGCCAGAGCACATCCAAAGGCAAAGTAAGTTATTTTCCTCCATTTGAGTCAGGGTTGGGGTATGGGATACATAGATTCTTGTCAACAAACTTAAATTTCCAATTAGTAGAAAATAATTTTAAATCCACTATTGATAAAACCTAATTATTAGACTCAAACCACAGAGTATCAGAGTCAATATTTAGAGCAGAATTCTTTTGATTTTAACCGTGGCTGTAGGTGATCTTCTATCATGAGACGTTAGATAACTTTTCTTGCTTTCTAGGTTGGTTTTGCGGATTGCCACTGATGATTCCAAAGCAGTCTGTCGACTCAGTGTTAAATTTGGTGCCACGCTGAAAACCAGCAGGCTTCTTTTGGAACGGGCAAAAGAGCTAAATATCGATGTCATCGGTGTCAGGTGAGATCTTGGTGGCATAGCTAGAGGCTATAACATTAAGCAGTGCAAGTTTCACAGGCTTTCTGCCACTATTAATCATTTTAAGAAATAATAAGATGGTGTCTCATCTTTTTTATTCCAGCTTCCATGTAGGAAGTGGCTGTACTGATCCTGAGACCTTCGTGCAGGCAATCTCTGATGCCCGCTGTGTCTTTGACATGGGGGTGAGTATACATGATCTCGTTAGTGAAGGGGGGGCAGGACTGGCAATGACTGGTCTGAATTTTAGAGTTAACCTTTTGTAGAAGACTGTCTCCTATTACAGAGGCTTAAATCCATCTGCTGCATACATTTTTGTTACTTGTTATAAATCTGAATGTTTGACTTCTTAATTTTTTTGACTCTAGGCTGAGGTTGGTTTTAGCATGTATCTGCTTGATATTGGTGGTGGCTTTCCTGGATCTGAGGATGTGAAGCTTAAATTTGAAGAGGTAATTTATAACAAAACTAACACACAGTAGCTATTTCAGCAAGTTTCTTTTTGGAATATTTTAAAACTTAGTGTAGTCTTGGTGTGATATTTTAGTGACTTTTGTGCCTATCTAAAATTTAGATCAAACGCATTTAATAGCATTTGATTTTCTAAACTGTGAATCAGCTTTCCCAGAAGTCTTGGATGATTGATTACATTAAGATATATTGCTGTGGAATTACTAAGAATATGCTGACTTTAGTACATCATGACCCCAAATGTGGTTTGCTAGACTTGTACTTCCTTCCTTTAAACATTTTAAATGTTTAGTCATTTAGGAAGTTATGCAATTGTGAGTTTATAAAAATAAATATAGATGTACATTCTTATTTGTTAAATAAGGTAAGCAGAGGAGAAGGATTTTTATCCTCTTGGCATAAATAAAAGTATTTTGGCTTTTTGATACCTCACTACGTAGTAATTTGTGCTATTTTTTGATAAAATCATATGTATAACCTCTTAAAAAGGATGGTGTGTCCAGAGAGGAATCAAAGTGAACACCAGACATGTGCAAACTGGTTTTCAGGGAGATGTTTATCTTTTTTCTTTTGTTACTTAGTGATAACTCTGTCTGTGTATGCCTGCTCTCATCATGTCATTTACAAAGCCCTGTGATCTTTCTCCTCCATGTGAATTCCCCATGATGAATGGCTGCTCTTTTCTGTCTCTCTTAGATCACCAGTGTAATCAACCCAGCATTGGACAAGTATTTTCCATCAGACTCTGGAGTGAGAATCATAGCTGAACCAGGCAGATATTATGTTGCATCAGCTTTCACGCTCGCAGTTAATATCATTGCCAAAAAAATCGTATTAAAGGAACAGATAGGCTCTGATGGTATGTATAAAAGATGAATTATTGCATATATAACTGAAAGTTGATATAAAAGGTGGTAATTAAGATTAATCTGCCTTTCTAGATGAAGATGAGTCCAATGAAAAAACCTTTATGTATTACGTGAATGATGGAGTATATGGATCATTTAATTGCATCCTTTATGATCATGCGCACGTAAAGCCCCTTCTGCAAAAGGTAATTTCTGCACGTACTGTATAAAATAATTGAGGTGATTGGTCCCAACAAATATAATTAAGTAGTACTTTCTCTTTTGCTTTTTGTGTAGAGACCTAAACCAGATGAGAAGTATTATTCATCTAGCATATGGGGACCAACATGTGATGGCCTTGACCGGATTGTTGAGCGCTGTGACCTACCCGAAATGCACGTGGGTGACTGGATGCTCTTTGAAAACATGGGTGCTTACACTGTAGCTGCTGCTTCTACTTTCAATGGATTCCAGAGGCCCACTATCTACTATGTGATGTCAGGACCGACATGGTGAGTGAGACAGGCATGTTCATGGTTCGGCAAGAGTAGGCACCTTCTCGGATTCATGCTTGCTCTTGTCTAGTTGAATAAGAAATTGTTTTGCCTAGGATTAAATACAGACAGATGGGAAAAATCCCTCCAGTAATGCTGAGCTGTATAATTTTTTTTTTTAGATTTTTCTAAGAAAAGTTTTAGAAATACTGATTAGGCTATTTCTATATAACTAGAATATTTAAGTCAATGCACATGACTTGTGGTTTTCTTAGTACCAATAAGGTAATTCTGAAGAAATGTTTGTTTTAGAAATATACTGAATTGCTTCCTGATGGGAAGTAAATACTCTCATGCCCAGTTGTGGGTGACTCAGGGTTTTTGAATATGTGTCCTACTTCTTTCTGTCTCAGGCAACTCATGCAGCAAATCCAGAACCCCGACTTCCCACCTGAAGTAGAAGAGCAGGACGTCGGCACTCTGCCTGTGTCTTGTGCTTGGGAAAGTGGAATGAAACGTCACCCAGCAACTTGTGCTTCAGCTAGTATTAATGTGTAGATAGCATTCTTGTAGCTGTTAACTGCGAGTTTAGCTTGAATTAAGGGATTTGGGGGGACCATTTAACTTAATTACTGCTAGTTTTGACATGTCATGTAAGAGTAGGGTTGCACATATGCAGCAATGTGGAAGACTAGGAGATGGGGTCACACTTATCTGTGTTCCTATGGAAACTATTTGAATATTTGTTTTATATGGATTTTTATTCACTTTTCAGACATGCTTCAAAAGAGTGCCCCTCAGCTGCTGAGCAAGCGTTTGTAGCTTGTACAATGGCTGAATGGGCCAAAAGCTTAGTGTTGTGACCTGTTTTAAAAATAAAGTATCTTCAAATAATTAGGCATTGGGAAGTTTTTATAGTGTATTCATTCCAGACAGTTCACAAGTCCTATATATAGTTTGCTGTGGAGTCTCACAAAGGCTAGTGGATCTAGCCCACACCTGAGTAGCAGAGAAAGGATGGACGGGACCAAGGCTGCATCCTGTGGTGCGGAAAGTACACCCATGCCTAGCCTACCCTGAATGTCCAGAGTTTGCTCTGAACTCGGGGTGCCTAGAGTCCTTTGCTGCAGGAGCCATTGTGCCTAAGTGGCTCGCCCTGTCGTGGCCAGTGCCCAGGGGAGGTGCATGGGGCCGTTTGAGTCTTGCCTGCAGAGACCATAGTTGTTCCTCTGCCCGCCTTGACTTCACTCCCACAAGTTACAGTCACAAGTTAGGAACTTCGGCAGTCAGCTCATTTTAATAAATTCAACAACAGCAATTAACTCTGTGTTGAAGATCTTTACCTTCTTGTTTGACTTGACCACCACTGGCCTTTTATATTCTCCTTTTACTCAACTCATACCCCTGTCCCCCCAAAAGCATGGCAGGCTCTCATACTTCAAAATTTAATGGTCAAAGTGGAAGTTCTGAATCCCTGCTGTCGCTGAGGAGGGAAGGCTGTGCAAGAGCCAGAGTTGCCCTAGGAAAGCCACCAGTCATTGTGGGCATCCTGGAGTGTCTCACCAGCCTCATTAGTGGGTCACGAGAAGACAGCAAGAGGTGCAGACAGGGATGCTAGGGCCATGTCGACACTTACCTGGCAGTCTTCCAGGAAATTTGAGTTCTGCTTTGCAGTTAATGTATCTCCATGTATTATTAAAGATGATACTGTCTGGTCCTGCACAGCTACTAGACATTTCTAGACCCGTGATTTAAAGTGAGTATAGCTCCACAAAGACCATTTGTAAATTTCTCCTCCTAGTGGTTGCTGGAGTCTCCACAGAGGCCCCCATAGGATGGGACTTGGGAATTAAGCTACTGGGGATTGAAGTTCAAGGCTGTGGTATCCAAACTGAAGGCTATGCCTTAGAATCACTTGGCGAGGGGTGGGGAACTTGCAGCCCCAGGGCCACATGTGGCCTTCTGGATCCTTGTGTGCACCCTTTTGACTGAATGCAAATTTCTGTGAAGTTTGGATTCAGTTGAGGGGCCACACTTGGGGATCTGGAGGGTCACATGTGGCCTTGAGGCCGCAGGTTTCCCACCCCACTCTGGGGATGGGGCAGTAGTGCTGGGGCAACTAAATAACCATCTGGGAAAAAAGTATCCCCAACTCCTTATAGCAAATAAATTCCAGATAGATAAAAACTCCCCAGGCGCAGTTTTAAATGTAACAGATGAGGCCAGAAACATTTGAAGTCAAAAGGCATGGGACAAACAGAAGACTACAATACACATGGAAAGGGCTCATTCTCGTCATATTAAAAGAGCTCCAACAAATCTATAGAGGAACAATACAATAGAAAGTGGGGGCCAGGCACGGTGGCTCACGCCTGTAATCCTAGCACTTTGGGAGGCCGAGGCAGGCAGATCGCTCAAGGTCAGGAGTTCGAAACCAGCCTGAGCAAGAGTGAGACCCTGTCTCTACTAAAAATAGAAAGAAATTAATTGGCCAACTAAAAATATATAAAAAAATTAGCTAGGCATGGTGGCACATGCCTGCAGTCCCAGCTACTTGGGAGGCTGAGGCAGAAGGATCGCTTGAGTTTGAGGAGGGGAGTTTGAGCCCAGGAGTTTGAGGTTGCTGTGAGCTAGGCTGATGCCACAGCACTCACTCTAGCCTGGGCAAGAGAGCAAGACTCTGTCTCAAAAAAAATAAAAAATAAAAAGTATTAGAAGAGGCTGGACACAGTAGCTCACACCTGTAATCCTCGTACTTTCGGAGGTTCAGGTGGGAAAATGGCTTGAGGCTGGGAGTTCAAGCACAGCCTGAGTATGAGTGAGATCCCATCTCTATAAAAAATAGAAAAAAAATTGCTGGGCGTGATGGCGTGATCCTGTATTCCCAGCTACTAGGAAGGCTGAGGCAGGAGGATTGCTTGAGCCCAGAAGTTAGAGGTTGCAGTGAGCTACGATGATGTTACTGCACTCTCACCCAGGCAACACAGTGAGACTGCGTCCAAAAAAAACAAAAAAAAAGTATTAATACTAGAAGAAAACAAGCAGAGATTCTTTATAATTGTGGAAGAAAAAAGGCCTATCTAATTATGATACAAAATCCAAAATATTTCAACTATCAAGATGACGAACCTCCATACTCTTTGACATAGTGCTTCTATTTTTAGAAAATAGTTTTACATACATTCTCAAACATATATACACTTAGAAAACATCCCTGGAAAGATTACAAGAAATCTAATACGTGGGTTGCCTGTGAAAAAGACAATTGGGTATTTGAGGGGACAGGAATGATAGAGAGATATTTTACCATATATCCTTTTTTACTGTTTTTTGACTTTTGAACCACGTAAATATATTATCCATTCAAAAACACTATAGGAAATGTGAGCAATAAAGACACACATAAATAAGATAGAAATCTTCTCTAATTCTACCTGTATTAAGACTTTGGTATCTTTTCTTCCAGCTTTCTATGGAGACTTGTGTGTGCACAACTATAAATTTCTTCTATAAAGTTTGGATCAATTTGTACAAAGTTTTAAAAACTACATTTTTCACTCAATATTGTATTTAAACATTTGCAATGTCATTAAAATTCTTCCCCAAACCATTAAATATTGATAGTACTCCATTATAAGAATATATCATAATTTATGTAGGCATTATATAATTCTAAAACATTTAGTTTATTTTTAAATTTTTTTCTTATTGCAAATAACTCTAAGATAATTTCCTTATACATAATTCATTGTTTGGGGCTTTTTTCCACCATTTTCTTAAGAAAGGAGTCAGAGCTATTTTTAATCCTGAAAAATGAAGAGAGTGGGATCCAGAAAAATTACTTATCCATGTTCTATCAACAAATCAATTGAATACAGAACCTTAACTTCCTGATTCTTAGTTAAACCATTAAACTACATCCATAACTAATATCCCAAAAGTCACTAACTACTTTCTTATGGATTTAATGTTTTAATAATAAAATATAACTTAGAAATATTAGAAACATGAAATAATGGAAAGTATTAACTATGGAAAAGGGAAGGGAAATTAACTGGTTGGGTTAAAACAAAAAAAAAATTTCAGGTACAATCTGACTGAAGATTTGAAACAATTTTCAATGCTTTGTTTAAAGTACAATGAAATTTTTCATGACAATTAGAGTTTCAGTTTTGTATGTTACCAAAATTTTTATAGCAAATAGTCCTAATGTCACGATGAGCCCTTGATTTATAAAAAAATCTAAATAAAATATCTCTTCAGAGTAATAGTTCTATAAACAGTACTTGGCACCATTCTACTTTAATCAGTGGAATAGACTCTATTTTGACATAGATCCCAAACGAAAACATTACTTTCTTTAACTAATTTAATGTGATTTTTAACCACGTCTCCTTGTGCTTTCCTTTCTGTTCCTACCTTCCCCCAGGTGTATTTAATAACCTAGGTTTTCTATCTAGATAATACATATGAAGACAGCATTGGTCTGTCTTGAGGGATAGGATTAACACCCAATCTTGCAGGTTAATTATATTAGATTAGCCTTTTATTATATGCAATCATAATGCTCAGAGGACAAGATTTGACCTGAACATACACTCAAATCTATCTAATAATAAGCTGTCTTATAAAATGGTTCTGTTTAAAAGTATTGAATAGGATTAACTTGAGATATATCCTTTAATGTTATTGAGTAGCGAATATTACCAGAGGCTGAGACAAAAAGTAAGGGTTGTCAAAAGTTCCCCTGCACATATAAGAAAAACAAATCCTGCCTCTTAGAAAATACATCACAAGCAAATAAAACCCTATTAGCACCTTTAATAATTACAAATTAGTAAATACCTACAGAGCCATGAGGACTGGATTCACTTTAGGACAAGGCTTCCAAAGGCAGCAGTAGGACCAAGTCCAGGCTCTCAAGTGCTTTTTCATACAAAGTTAATACTCACATCTTAATTCTTTGAAAGCCTTGCCTTTTCTAGTCCCAAAGGTCACCAAAAACTTTCTCAGTTATCAGCGAAAAGACCTTAGTAGCTCTAACATTTCTTAAGGATTATAAAGCTGTATGAAACTGTATAATTTTCTACCTGCTGGAGCTAACTGCTCTACTAGGACCTGTGCTCTTCATTCCAAAGTTGAGAGCCTGTGCATGAAAAACAGCCAAAGTGAACTACATACAAGTAAGCAAAGAAGGTAAACAAGAAAAGAAAAACGAAAACACTGACATTCAGCTTCAGCTCTGGTAGATTTTGACTATATTGCCACACCATTAAAAAGAACACTAATTTTTAACTTTGAACTATGAGGTCTGAAAGAAAGTTTCTGGGGCACTGCAGAGAAGCATTTAAAAATAAATTAGAGGGGAAAAAACGATTGGCTAGCCAAGACAGAATGAGCCACATACAGCTTATTTCTCCATTCCTATAGCCATTTCTTCCATACTCTGTAAGACTATTTTTTAAAAGCTACCTGAGAAAGTAAATAATAAAGCAGATTGGGGCCTGAAGTTGAAATCTGAATAACAATGTTTACAGGTGAGTTTCAGTGTTTTCTCATCCTTTTTTGCCTTCCAGCTTTGATTCAAGGCCTAATTCTGGAAATATCCAATGGACACAGACAGCAAAAGAAAAAATAAAAATAAAAATAAAAATAAAATAACAAGAAACCCCTTATTTCTATCCAGAAAACTAAGGAAAGGAGCTGCTGTACACCAGAAGGTGTGGGAGAAATCCTGGGTTGTCTTTCATTTATTTTTTTTCTTGTCTCCCAGCACTGCCCTAAGGCCAGCCCTGGCCCTAGCCCCAGAGCAGGACTGCCACCAACCATGGCAACTGGGGCACTTAAAACTCAAAAGAAAACAGCTTTCTATCAGAGGAACTGGGAAAAGGAGTCTGTGTTGTCTACAAAGTATGGAAAGAATCCCCCTTTTCTTCTCTTAAGTAAGGGAACCCCTCTATAGTGAGAAGGCTAACACTGCAAGAAACCTATCTTTCTGGTCATACGAACCAGCAAGTGGGTATGGGGAGGAAAGGGGACATGACAATCCTGGAGAAGAGAGACAGGGAAAGGGGAAGCACCTAATTTTATATATGATCAAACGTAAGTCTCAGGCACAACCCTGAGCTGTCCACATGTGGAGCAGACCCAAGGAAGCATAACAAAGGCTTAGAGAATTGAACTATGATATTAATTAACGTCCATGTCCCAGATTAATCCCCAGCGGTACAAGTGTCAGGCAGGCTCAAATAACAGTCAAGGCTGATGTAGTCACCACACACAAAGGCAAAACAGAATGTGCAGTCTAAACCTAATCAGGCAGATTGCCCATCAAACCAAACAAAAATCTCTAGAGAATTTTGACAGGAACAAGAATCCAGAACGTAATAATCACAATATCCAGGACACAATCCAGAATTACTCAACATGTAAAGACCCCCACCCGATGACACAGATGTTGGAATTAAAAGACTTTAAAGCAGCTATTATAACCATATTCCATGAGACAAAGGTGAACATTCATCAAATGGATGGAAAAAGATTAAAGTTCTCACCAGAATAAAAACTATAGAAGAGAAACAAATGGAAATATTAAAAGAAAAATTATAATCTTTTTTTTTTTTTTGGAGACAGAGTCTCACTCTTTGGCCCGGGCTAGAGTGCCGTGGCGTCAGCCTCACAGCAACCTCAAACTCTTGGGCTCAAGCAATCCTTCTGCCTCAGCCTCTCAAGTAGCTGGGGCTACAGGCATGCGCCACCATGCCCAGCTAATTTTTTCCATATATATTTTTAGTTGGCCAATTAATTTCTTTCTATTTATCACAGAGACGGGGTCTCACTCTTGCTCAGGCTGGTTTCAAACTCCTGACCTTGAGCGATCCACCTGCCTCGGCCTCCAGAGTGCTAGGATTATGGGCGTGAGCCACCACGCCTGGCAGAAAAATTTATAATCTTTGAAATAAAAAATTCACCAGATGGGGTCAAAAACAGAATGAAGATGACAAAGGAAAGAGTAAGTGAACCTGAAGATACAGCATTAGAAATTACATAACCTGAAGAACTGACAGACAAAAAATTGAAAGGAAAAAATGAATAGAGGCTCAGAGATCTGGGAGATAATATCACAAGGTCTGGAAAGGAAAAACGGTTGGTACAAAAAGAAAAGAAATCATGACAGAAAACTTACTAAAGTTGATGAAAGACATGAATTTCAAGCTTGATAAACCCTAAGCAGGAAAAACACAAAGAAAATTATGCCCAGACACAGCATAATCAAACTGTTGAGAACCAAAGATAAGAAAAATTTTAAAGCAGATAAAAAAGTTACACTACATGAGAAAACAGTGATTCAAATGGGGGAGAGGAGGGCTTGACTACAAAGGGGCAGCACAAGGGAGTTTGCTGGGGTGATGGAACTGTTCTGGATATTGATTGTGGTGGTTGTTATAAGATTCCCTGCATTTGTCAAAATGCTCCCAGTATACCAACAGGAACAAATACTAATGTATGCATTAATACATATAAAAGAACCAGAAACCTGGATATCAACCTTCATTGCTGTCCTCCCCTCACCCTTCAAATCTAATCAACCACCATCTCCTGCCAAATTTACTTTCTAAAGATTTCTCAAATTTGCACTTTTTGCTCTATTCCTACTGTTTCTTCCTAGTTGAACCCTCATCATCTCAGTCTGTTACTACGTGATTCCAAACCTAACCTTTCCAGTCTTGCTTTGTAAAAGGCATCCCTGCTCTAGCAGTACCAGCTTTAACCTGGAAGTTTCTTAGAAATGCAGAATCACATACCCCACCCCAGAACTCCTGAATTGGAATTCACATTTCAATAGGATTCTGGAGTGATTCATAAGCATATTAAAATTTGAAAGTCCTAGTCTAAGCTATGCCAGGGTGAATGAAAATCTAATGATGGTACTCTTCCACTTAAAACCTCATAAGCCCTCTACCAGGACACACAGGACGTATGAGATCTTACATGACCTCACCCTACCTTCCTCTCCAGGCTCATCTTTCACCACTCTCCACCTCACATTCTACATTTCAGTAAGAGTTAATTGTTTTTTTTTTAGGTTGGAGCAAAAGTAATTGCAGTTTTAGCGCTGTTGAAATTTGCCATTTGATATCAGAATACATTCTTAAATAAATGTGGTTATGTTATACATAATTTTAATGCGCATTTCTCGCTGTTATTTTTTGCTAATGACTTATTACTTGTTGTTTGTATTTATTTTAGACTATGGAAATTACGTTAGACAAAAAGCAAATTCGAGCAATTTTCTTTTCTTTTTTTTTTTTGAGACAGAGACTTGCTCTGTCGCCCAGACTAGAGTGCTGTGGCATCAGCCTAGAGTATAGGAACCTCAAACTCCTGGACTCAAGCAATCCTTCTGCCTCAGCCTCCCGAGTTAGCGGACTACAGGTGCGTGCCACCACACCTGGCTAATTTTTTCCACTTTCAGTAGAGACGGAGTCTCACTCTTGCTCAGACTGGTCTCCAACTCCTAAGCTCAAGGGATCCTCCTGCATCGGCCTCCCAGAGTGCTACGATTACAGGCGTGAGCCACTGTGCCCAGCCTCAAGTGATTTTCTTGAGTTCAAAAATGGGTCATAAAACAGCAGAGACAATTCACAACATCAACAATGCATTTGTCCCAGAAACTGCTAATGAACGTACAGTGCAGTGGTGGTTCAAGAAGTTTTGCAAAGGAGACAACAGCCCTGAAGATGAGGAGCGCAGTGGCCAGCCATTGGAAGTTGACAACGATCAATTAAGAGCAATCATCGAAGCTGATCCTCTTACAACTACACTAGAAGTTGCCAAAGAACTCAACGTCGACCATGCTATGGTCGTTTAGCATTTGAAGCAAATTGGAAAGGTGAATAAGCTCAATAAGTGGGTGCCTCATGAACTGCTAAAAATCAAAAAAAATCATCGTTTTGAAGTGTCTTCTTATTGTACGCAACAACAAACCATTTCTCAATCACATTGTGGCACGCAACTAAAAGTGGATTTTATGTGACAACGGGAATAACCAGCTAGGTGGCTGGACCGAGAAGAAGCTCCAAAGCACTTCCCAAAGCCAAACTGGCACCAAAAATGGTCATGGTCATTGTTTGGTGCTCTGCTGCCAGTGTGATCCACTACAGCTTTCTAAATCCCAGCAATACCACTACATCTGAGAAGTATGCTCAGCAAATTGATGAGATGCACCAAAAACTGCAACTCCTGCAGCCGGCATTGGTCAACAGAAAGGGCCCAATTCTCCACAACACCCTACTGCACATCGCACAACCAACGCTTCAAAAGTCAAACAAATTGGGCTACGAAGTTTTGCCTCATCTGCCCTATTCACCTGACCTCTCGCCAACTGACCACCACTTCTTCAAGCATCTCGACAACTTTTCTGCAGGGAAAACCAGCAGGACACAGAAAATGCTTTCCAATAGTTTGTGGAATGCTGAAGCATGGAATTTTACTCTACGGGAATAAACAAACTTATTTCTCATTGGCAAAAATGTGCTGACAATGGCCATTTTGTAATGGCCTCTATTTTGATTAATAAAGATGTATTTGAGCCTAGTTATAATGACTTAAAATTTATGGTCCAAAACTGCAATTATTTTTGTACCAACCTAATACATTCCAACAGGCTTAACACGATGCCATGTCCCACCTCTACACCTTCACCTATGCAGTTCCCTTAGCCTAGAATACCTCCTCTTCCTCATCTGACTAAATCCTAACCCATGTTCAAGCCTCTATTCAGGAGTCTACCCTTGTCAACTCTGATGGCCACCTAGACTGAGGCAAGAGTCCATCTCCGCTTCTAAACTACCCTGACATAACCTCCATCCCTCGATTTCCCACATTATATCACAATTATCTGCTTAAGTGTATTTCCTTAAGATTTCTCAAAGGCAGTAGCCTCATCCCTGCCTCTAGCACACAGGACATGCTCAAGAAAGGTTTTGATAGAGACTGAAATACTCACTTTGTTGGATTCTTACGAAACTATCCATTTCCAGTCTGACAGGAACCAATTTCCCCAATGCACATTCTTTCCCTGAAATTGTTAACCATCTCCTAGAGCAGAGCTATAAGTTGCTTCAAGCAAAACGCACTTGAGTTCAGACCCAAGGCGTTTTTGCCTATGCAAAAGGAGTTAAAACCCCAGAGAAGAAAGGCTTTCTAAAAATGCTATAACACCACCTACTATAAACCGTATTTTGTCCCTAGCTAGGGTGGGGGTAGGTGGGACAGACGGTGGTTGCTTATTTACAATCTCGCGGCCCAGACCCTGCTGCCCCGCAAGCCTACGTTCGGACGGTCACAATTTCCACTCAAAACTCTGACGGCCTCAGAGGGCACCTGGGCCGCCGGCGTGCAGGCCTGGCTCGAGGGTGCCGGCGCTCTGGCCCTAACGGCGGTCACCTTCTCCAGGGCAGCTCCTCTTCTTCCAGGTCGTTCTCTGTTACCGACCCCTCTATCACGGTTTCGTCACTGTCCCAGTCTGGGGCCTGGGCGCCTTCCTCCATCTTTGCCTCGCATTAGGAGTCTTCTTTACCCTCCTTTTCTAACTCCCCCTTTGCTTCAAACAAAAGGTCGCCTTGAGGGCCAGGGGAAATGTGAGTTAAAAAATAATAATAATAAAATTGGTAGCAGAAGCCGGGCCTCGTAAAGGCTGCTGAGGAGGACGCCGCGGGGCCGGAAACGCTCCCGGGCTGCAGTCTGGGCGGGAGTACAGCCCCGCGGTCTGGCCGCGCTCCGCCAGCAGGGGGCAGCGGCGCGCCGCACGTCGGACCCGCACGCGGCGTGCCGCACCCCTCCCGGCTCCCGCGGCCGGAAGTGGTCGGCAGCTTGCGCCGCCGGCTCTGGGTTTCCGGCCGCCTTGGGCGTGGCCAGCAGCCGCTTGAGTTTCCCCTCCTAGGCTGCTGATCGTAGAGGGAAGTGGGGTTGCTCCTGCCAGGACTAGAAAGGCAGCCGTGTGGCCGGCAGACCTCAGGCCGAGCCTGCCCAGCAGCATTGACCACGTCACCTGCGGTGCACGTGGAAAGAGCTGTCACCTCCTGCCTGCCCCAGCAGCCCTGGCTCTCAGTCCGGCGCTCTGAAGTCAGAGTGTGGCCTTAGACCCAAAGAGTGTTTTTACAGTCCAGCGAGTGCTTCCTTTCCCTTTCTAATCCCTTTGACACTCTGTCATCAAATGTCCCCCGAGGTAGGCAAAACAAATATGCTTATCAGAAGTTTTTAGGTCCTTAACTAATCTAATTTATGTATTTTGTATTTGTATTGTTTCCCTCATTAATTATTTGGTTGCCCTGATGTACGAATTGTGCAGGAAAGGCAGGATAAATGCTTTATTTTTCCCCTTTATCAATTTTTAGATAATAGTGGTGCCTAGGAACCTCCAAAAGTAGTCAATTATTATTTTTTAATGCAGTACTAGGATTTTACATATTTGATGTGTTTCAATCTGTTTGTAAGTTTCTAGTTCACATTACTTAAGACAAAGCCAAGTGAGCCTCCACTTGCCAAGCGAGAAGATTCGGGACAAGGCTGAGTGAGGTCCTTTCCTGAGGCAAGTGCTTGGTATTCACCTTGGAATCGCCAGAGTGCTAGCACACAAGAAGTCTTTAAAGTTTGGTGCGTTAAATGGATGGAGCTAAAGTTTTCTGACTCTCCCAATTCATTGCCTTTTTCAGTACGTGGAGTGACTTTGCCATTATTATTTGATACTACTGTCTTGTTTTGTTTTTACTATTTATATTTAAGCCACTGCTGTTTAAAACACCAGTGCTTGTTTTTTAAACTTACTCAAATACTCCTCACCTCAACTCTAAGTTAGGCAGCACAGTAATAAATATGCAAAGAACTAGACCTCTTTTTTTTTTCACACCTGTCCATCCGTGTCCTCCATGTTCAAAGCAGACCTAAATTCCTATCTACTCTCTTACTCACACACTCTTTTGATCATCCAGCTCTACTTTCACAGCAGTTAGGAGTGCATGTCCAGGAAGGGATGGTGCATGTCTCCAGGTGCCCTGCACCAAAAGGTTATTTCCCACTAGTAAAAGCACTTGCTCCAAACATTTGGTAATTTAAGCTAAGTACAGTAAGTCCTCACTTAACATTGTGCATAGGTCCTTGGAATCTGCAACGTTGATCAAAACAATGTGTAAAGCAACTAATTTTACCATAGGATAATTGATATAAAAAAGAATTAAGTTCCTATAGCATATTTCTGGTCACAAAAACATCACCAGACTTCTAAATAAAGACCAAAACACTTCCAATATTAAATATTGAAATAAATGTGAGATATACACTTAAGAAAGATTACGTAAAAACAAAATAATGACCCAATTATTTCAGTTCAGGGTGATGGGTGGCTGGAGCCTGTCCTGGCAGCTCAGAACACAAGGCAGGAACCAGCCCTGGACATGAGGCCATCCCATGGCAGGGCACACTCACACACACCCAAGATGTGCACATCTTTAGGATGTGGGAGGAAACTGGGGTACCTGGAGAAAAAACCATGCAGACAAGGAGAAAATGTGCGAACTCCACACAAAACAGTAGTCACAGGCAGGGAAGCCATTTTTTTTTCTCATCAATGTTATAATGAAACAATATTATTGAGGATCTGCTGTAGAGAAAAGTTCTAGGTCTGAAATTCAGATTCCTTATTAAAATGCTTTCTCCTTTGATGGAAAAAAAGTTATTTTTGAGTCTTCTTTTATTTAAGAGAGTTGCTAAGATTCAAAGCATAAAGGAATGGCAGAGATGAGCCTCATAAATGCCAGTGTGATTTTAAAGAAAGCTTTTTTTTTTCTTTTTTTTACTGCCAAGTGTGTAGAGTAAAGAAAAGCTTTCTTGTTGTTGTTTTTATAAAATCCAAAGTTTCAATGCAGGACAGAGGTAGAAGAGTGGACAGATCTGTGTTAGGAATTTAGGCTGCAATGCAATTCAAACTGGTTTAAGCACGGTAAGTTGAGTCATGTCACTAAACCATCTAGGGGTACCTAGATACTTCAGATATGACAGGAATCAGATACTCAGTGTTTGAAAGAAAATAGAGCTCAGCTTTCTTTTGAAATAGATTAAGATGTATCAAACATACAAAAATCTAGGACTTCATTAAAAATAATAATTGGCTGCTTTTGGAGGTTGCTAGGTACCATTTATTATTCTAAAATTAACAAAGGGAAAGATAAAGCATTTGTCCTTCATTTCCTACACAATCTATGTTCAGGATAACCAGAGTTGATGAGGGAAAAAGATTTTTGTTTTAATATAAGATTTTCATTTCCAGGGCTCTACATTTTCAGAGAAACCTCTCCAGTAAGGAACTATAGAAAGGATCCCTGAAAGTACAGTCTTGAAAAATTTCTTTTTAGAAAAATCACAGCTTACAAATACAGGAGATATGATAGAATTAGGAAATCACCATTTATAACCCATAAAACAACGAATCCAGGCAATGATCATTATAGCTGCTAAATCATTGATTGAAAGGATGATGGGGAATTTTATAATGAATGGATCAGGCTGACAACACTTAAACCCACCAATCAATTTTAACATTACTAAAAGTGCAACAACCAGATATATTCCTTCTGGCATAATACATTAGGAATATATAGCACTACCTATGAAGTATTCTAGGCAAAAAAATGTATATATATGTTAAAAGTCTAACTACCACTTACTGATATGGGGGTAGAGGAATCTGTTAAACAACATGAAGAGGATAGAATTGACCAAATTTAGAATGTGGGAAATTCTATAGGACAAATGACTTGGTTTCTTTCAATAATTAAATGTCATGTGACAAAAAGGAGGGAATGGGAACTCTTTTAGATTAAAAGAGACTAAGGAAGGGAAAAAATTCAAGTTGTTAAAAAGGAAAATTGATTGATTGTTAATATAAATACTAATATGAAATGCATTAGTCAGAAAACCTTTTTATGCCAATAAATGTTTGTAAAAAAAAATACAAGGCAAAATAAAATAAATTTAGATTATATCAAAATTTTGATCTTTGAGAAATAGTATTGTGCATTTAATTCATAAAATTAAACCAAGTAATCTTTAAGAACTACAATTAAGTTTTAATTACTTGATTCCATTTAAGCTTATAAGTCTTACAAGAAAAAAGTCCTAACTGGGAATTCTTTACTTGTTATAAAGGTAAATTAAAAGCAGAATGTTAGCTCTGCTACTTCAGATTTTCAATAGAAAGAAAAATTCCAAACTCATAGCCAAAACCACAAATGCCAGTGGGGCTCAGTTCCCTGACCAAGGGATGAGAATAAGGGCCCTTACCATATTGGCCTTGCCTTCTAGTGGATGAGGCAGACAATACACAAATAAATGAATTGATGAGATAATCCAGAGAGCAATGTGTGCCTGAAAGAAAGAAATGGTTGCTGAGATAGAGGACGTGGTCAGAGAAGACCTCTCTGAGGAGGTGACATTTCACCTAAAACCTAAAGCATGGACGTAAGTGCAAAAGCTCTGAGACATCCTAGAACAAGAAGGAAGCCTATGTGCCCAGAGCTGGGGAAGTAAGGGGAAGAGTGAGAAGAGAAGAGGCTCAAGTATGAAGAAGAAAGTACATTAGGTACAACTATGGTCCCAACCTCCAGGCTGGCAAGCGAGGAGCGGCTGGCGAGCCAGCAAAGCTTCACCTGTATTTATAACCACTCCCCATCACTTGCATTGCCATCTGAGCTCCACCTTCCTGCCTCCTCCATCTGTGAAAAATTGTCTTCCATGAAACCGATCCCTGGTGCCAAAAAGGTCAGAGACCAGTGATGTACAAAGTGTCATGTTATGAGGCTTGTTTGCAAGTGTGGACTTGAAAAAGAGGTCTCATTATTTTGTGGTTACACAATATATTTTGCTTTTATAGTTAAGATTCTTCCCTACCTATAGTTTTATATCTTTTATACCCTCTCCAGATTACTTTAGATCCCAGAACTGTGAGAGAGGAGACTTTCAAGAAAGATTTGACTTATCATAAATATAACATGACTCCCTAAGAGAGTAAATCCAGCACTTTCCAAAAGAACCTTCATTTTCTCAAAAACTTAGATATTTTTTACAAAAAAAAAAATGTTGCTGATTCATTAACCCAAGAAATTCATATGATGTTTACCACAAATTAAAATTATCATGTGAATTAAAAAATGAATGGGAATAAATATGTAGCTGAAAAAATCAGGATACATGAAATCCTTTCTCAAAAACTGCAAAATTTTGGAGCACAGAAAAGTAGATTTACACCTGATTACGTGTTGACTCATAACCTAAATTTGCTTTTTAGTGATCATTATAGTTGATTCATACCTACAGGAATATACCCAGCCACAACTCTTACAGGTTATGTCCCTTGTTAGTGCAGTATTTAAGAGAGAAGCTCACTTTTACTTTAAAATGGGATAAAATAGATTTGAAAACACTTCAAGAAGTTAAAAGTACTATGAAATTTAAGATAATAGCTTATCATATCATTAATATTTCATGATGAAAACCTCTGAAGAATAGCTAATGGCATCTGTTATTCCAGCAATTGATAAAAAGATATAAGGTAGCCCATGAAATCAGCAGAGGATCACTGCAAAAAACATTTGGCATTTAAAAAATGAGAAATCAGAGAACTAGCCACACTTAGGGGTAAATTATAACAGCCCTCCCCAACTCATTGTCCCAAGGTGCCTGCACGATGTTGCTATTCTACATGGTCTCTGCTATTATAGTTATTCATTGTTTAGTCTATTAAACTGTAAATAATATATTTCTTTAGAAGCAGACATGCAAAGTGTCCTAGATAAGGGGCAACAGTTTATATACAGATCATCTGTCTCAGAAGAAATGTAGTATTTTATAATTTATGAAGATGTGAAAAAACAATACTATCAGAACACATATTAAACCACTATTATGTATCATCCAGGTTTTGCAAAGATTCTTAGATTAATTTCCTTCTATAAATATAATATAATGTTGGCATCAAAACATTGGCAATCAGGTAGGCATGGTGGCTCATACCTGTAATCCCAGCAATTTGGGAGGCCAAGGGAGGAGGATGGCTTAAGGCCAAGAGTTCAAGACCAGTCTGGGCAACATAGCAAAATCCCATTAATAAAAAAAGATAAAAAATTAGCTGGGCATGGTGGCACATACCTGTAGTCTCAGCTATTCAGGAGGCTGAGGCAGGAGGATCACTTGAGCTCAGGAGTTTGGGGCTGTCACTGCATTTCAGCCTGGGTGACAGAGTGAGACCCCATCTCTTTAAAAAAACAAAAAAAAAAACGCAATCAAAGTAACATAATACCATGACAGACTGTTAAAGTATTAGAGACTCAAATGCAACAACCTAGTGAAGATGACAGTGATTTTTGTTAACCAGTTCAACAAGTTGAACAGATTCCTCCTCGTCTGCTTGTCCAGGCAAGTAACACTCACTGATAGCCCAAATGGTAAGAATTCTGTATTTCTATGTCTTTCCATCTCTGTTCCTCCCCACATCTGGTCTTTTCTCTGTAATAGTAACTGACGAAAATACTGGATTTTTAAAGATGCTTAACCTAACTTATAATTAATGAAATGTACATTAAAACAACCAATGACATGCTTGTTGGTTTATTTTATCTATTAGCTTGGCAAAGATTTTTTTAAAAGATTAGTAGTGTTCAATACTGGCAATGATGTGGGAAAAATACGTGCTCTCATATACTCTTGGAGGAAGAATAGATTGGTTCAGTCTTTTTTTGGAGAGCAGTTTGGCAACATCTAGCAAAATGTTTCATAGGTACATAACCTTAGAGATGGCCTTTCTACTTTTAGGAATTTGTTCCTATCTTACCAATATACTTGCAATAATTAAATAATTAAATAATAATTAAAGTTATGAAAAGCTAGAAACAACCTAAATGTCCATCAACAGGGGGTAATACAGTGGAATACTTTGTTGTCATTTTTAAAAAGAATGAAATACAATTTTACACTTGGACATGTATAATGGCCCATGTCACATTGTTTACAGAATAAAGCAAAGAACAGAACGACAGCTCTGAAATTTCATATAGGAAAGGTTTAAGGGTGAAATCACCTTGGAAGTGAGGGCTGTGAAATCACCAAAGGTTGCATTTGAATAGCAAACAATTTTCACTTCGCTTGTTAGATAGCTAATTTGTTGCTTTATCTTAGATTGTATGTTTATTTGGGGTTGTTTAGGAGGGTTAAGGAAGTAAGAGCATATAAAGCCCTCCACACATCCCAAACTACCACCTGACTGGCTACTGCAGAATAGCATAATCTTTTTTTATTGCTTCTCTTTACTGAGGTATAATTTACATACAATGAAATGAACAAAACTTTAGTGTACAGTTCAATATGTGTGCATATTTTTTGAGCCATTATGTATTTCTATATTTGTTACAATAGCATACTCAACACTACAGGAGGAGAATGGGAGTTGTTGGTGGAGAAAAGGTAATACACAAGCAATAGCTCACATTTTAAAAGTATAATTTACATAAATAATATTTACATAATAAAAATAGAAATTTTAATGGTTTCTGGACTGATATGATTGCCACATGAACACATGGTAATGGGATCTTTTTTGTGTATAACTGGAACAGCCATGTAAAACATGTTTGGACTAACAGTAGGTCTGCCAATGTAGGGACAAAAATACAAAAATCCCAGCCAGAGAGGTTAATCAGAATTTTGAGGTAGTAAAACAATCTCCCTCTCTCTCTCTCTGTGTCTCTGTGTGTGTATATATATATATATATAGATATATACATGCACATGTGCGCACACACACACCCAGATTAAGCACCACTTAAAACAAGATCAAGAATATTTACATCACTTCTGCCCTTTCCTCAGTACCCACCCATGGAGGGCACATGTCAAGCCTTCAAGAGACCCAGTGAAGCCCCTCTCTCTAGACTTGATTGAGGGAGAGACACGAATCACAGCCCACTTGCAGCTCTCTCAAAAGAAACCATCACAAAAATCTCCTGCATACCTCTCTTCTCTCAAACATTTAATATCCTCAGTGTGGATGATGGTTGTTGGCTAGCCTGTGTTTAAATTCCTGTAGGGTTGTTGATCTGACCATCAGTTACAGAATATGATACGTATTGTTTCTTGGTGTCTATTCAAAACTTACAATTTAACGTAAGAGAATATCTTTATAAAGTCACAACAAGTAAAGACTTCTTAAACAGGACACAAAATCACTTAAACAGGACACAAAAAGGACAAGATTTGATAAACCGTACAACATGAAAATTAAGAACTTCTGTTTATCTAAAGACACTATTGTCTTTCCCAATTAGAAGACTCTTAAAACACATATAACTAGGAAAAAATTGAAAGTCTAGAATTATAAAGAATACTTACAGATCAATAAAAAAAAAAAAGAACAATTGGTATAGGCTTAAATAGGTATTTAAGGAAGAAAGAACACCCCTTCCTGCCTCCGCTGCCGCCACGGCACCCGCGGTTAGTATGGCTCCGCGTGAGGCCTCGGTGCCGGGAGAGGCACGTGGGCCTCACCGAGCTCCGCACCTGCCCAGGCTCGCGGGGACGGCGCTCTGCGGCGTCCGTCCGGTGGGGGCTGGCAGGACGGCCGCAGCGGGCCGGGGCTGCTGCCGAGCCCGGCACGTTGTGGGCGGAGGAGGCTGCGGCCGGAGGCCCGTGAGGGAGATCCGGGAGCTCTCGGAGGCCGCGACTCGGTCTCGGGCTCTAACGTGGGCCAGCGGAGAGCCAGATCGTGGAGACTGCGGGCTGGGCCGGTCCCTGGCCTTTGGAGTCCGGCCCTGGGCCTGGTTACCTGGGCAGAGAGCGGGGAAGAAGACGGGGACCTGCCATCCTGGGGAGCTGCGCATTTGGGAAGCCTGTGGCCAAGACTGGGGGACCAATCCGCGGAAGGGTGGCCTGGTCGGCCTGTTTCCGGAGAGGTGGCTCAGATTTGAGGAGCCTTTTGGCGTCTCTGGAGGAAATTAGTTTATCAGAGTGCTGCTGTTGTTCGGACCCTTTTTGCTGTAGGGTCCCAAATTCCATTCTCCTTTAGCTAGGCTGGGGCTGGACTGTGAGGCGCTCTCGTGTCTCCCTGCAGATTACCCTCCTGCCAGGTTACTTGGAGAAAGTTGTTTTTCGCTCCAAGATTCTCCTTTTCCTCTTTTGTTGGGATTCCTTGGTTTACATTTCCCAGTGCTCCTAGTTTTTATGCCCAGGTGGGCTTTTAAATGCTCTTATGCGTATGTATGCTTTTGGTTTAAATCCTTGGTGGGAGGTATCATGCTCATTGTGGGTAGGTCTCCTGCTTGACAATTGTGTGTTTCCGGGGCTAGATAGTAAAGCAGCCCTCTTGGATTGTTACTGGGAAGAGACGCTGTAAAAAAGTTATCAGTGATTTTTGTAGTTCCTAAATGTTTGAAACGTTGACCCAGTTAATGCAGGGTTTATATGGAGTCCTTTTAAACATAAAGGATGGGAGGTAAGGCGTATTCTTGGAAAGGTCTATTTAGTTGCCGCAAAGCTTTTTAAAGTGGAAAGTACAGGTAAGTAGGATGTACAAATGTATTTTTATGGTGACCGAGTTTGTGGAGGGATAAGATTAATATAAGCTTCTTCATAAGAGTGAAGAAACTGGAACCTGATAGGATGTGCTCTTCCTGGTGGTTTGGAAGTGCTAAGTCATAGATTAAACCAATCAAAAGATAGAAATTATCGACAGTAGTGTTATAATAAGACCCTAAGTTTTAGCTTTAACCTTGTCTAAACTGGAGTGGACAAGCAGCTAGAATACCTTGCAATTCCCTTTGCTGTTCCTAAGAAGGTGGGTGAGACAGGATCAAGGGAGATTAGGTAGAATGGATCACGACCCTAGTCTGGAACTGTAATACAAAGATTGATTTCACATTAAAATTGTTGTAGGTCTGCAAAGCATTTGTATGCTTGTACTCTAATCCTGGAATAAAATAAAGGAATATTTCATAAAAAAAAAAAAAAAAGAAGAAAGAACACATGAAAGAAGAAAAAACAATAATCATATAAAAAGGTACAAAAAAGGTACAAAAAATCATAGAAATGCAAATTACAACCATAATAAGATGAAATTCCACACTCCGCAGATTGGCAACAATTTAAAAGTCTGAGAACAGAGGCTACAGAGCAACAGAAATTCTTACAGGAATGTAAATCGATTTAAGCACTGTAGGAAGGAGCTTGGCAGCATTTCTTAAATTGAGCACGCAATCTGCAACCCAGCAATTCCACTTCTAGAAAAATCCCTACACGACACCGGGACACAATGCACAACATTGCTTCTAATAGCCAAAAAATATGAACAACCCAATTGTCCTTCCATGGGAGACTAGATCTAAATGTTTATCAAGAGGAGAATGGGTAAATTGTGGCATTTTATACAATGGAGTTTCTTGTGATTGAGAAAATCAATGAAGATAGCGACATGGATGAATTTTAGAAACATTTATTACCAAGGTTAAAGACCAAAACATTAAATAATACATTATTTAGGACCCATTCATATGTGTAAAACTTAAAACAAGAGGAATTAGTTAAAAACAAAATTCAGGGTAGCAATTACCTCTCAGGAGAGGCAGATGAACGTTATGGTGAAGAGTTCTCATGGGACAAAAAATCATTGCTAGTGCCCTATGTTTTTAGGTGTGTAGTGCATCACAGGTATTTGTTTTGTTATTATGCTTCATAACTTCCATAGAATGAAGATATACATAATATAATTAATGTTACTATATATCATAAATACTTAAATATATACTATATAATTAATACTAATCTATAAAATATTAATTATATAGTATATATATTAATTTTATAGCATACTATAGTCACCCTGAGTGGTGGGGTTCTGGGTAATTATTTTCTCCATTATAATTTTCTATATTTTCTTAATTGTTTAAGTGTTAATGGAATACTTTCATAATCAGAAAATAGTGATTTTAAAATTTAAAAAATTTTTTTAGAATGCCCAGAATGTTTGTACCAGTTTTTGAAACCTGATCTGAACCTTCAGTCTAGTTTCAGATGCACTGGGAAAGGTAATCTCTAAAGATTTAAAATTGTTCTTTAGCTGACAAGTGTCAAAATGTTAATGCACAAGTTTTAACTATGCCAACATTGCCTTTAAATATCCAGCCCTCTTCAGTCAGTATTACTTCCTTCCTATCTTTTGAAGGTATACTTCCGGTTTCTGTGTTTAGGCTTTTATCTTTACTATTTCTGACATTTCTAAGGTTCTCTTGAACTCTAAATCAGTAACTCAGAAGCCTTGGAAGGAAAAAAAAAGGGGGAAAGATTGTTTTTTTTTTTCATAGCCCTTTAGCAACATCTAGTGGGTATGTAAAGACAGGACAAGATAAACAGTTCCTACATAATGGAAAGAGCAACAGTTTAGATATAGCAAATCTGACTTAGCAATAAAAAGGTCAGGCTGGGTTTGGTGGCTCACACCTGTAATACCAGCAATTTGGGAGGCCAGGGCGGGAGGATCACTTGAGGCCAGGAGTCTGAGACCAGCCTGGGCAACAAGGGAGACGTCCTCTTTACAAAACATTTAAAAAAAAAAAAAAGCTGGGCGTGATGGTGCACACCTGTAGTCCTAGCTACTTAGGAGACCAAGGCAGGAGGATCGCTTGAGCCCTGGAGTTGGAGTCTGCATTGAGCTACGATTGTGTCATTGCACTTCGGCCTGCAAGACAGAGTGAGACCCAGTCTCAAAAAAAAAAAAAAAAAAGAAAGGAAAGAAAGAAAAGAAAAGGAAGGAAGGAAGGGAGGAAGGGAGGGAGGGAGGGAGGGACTTATAGAATCAAATGGCAAAGATCTGCTGTAAAATTTCACTTTCTATTCTCCGTCAACTGTAGTGCCAAGTAATACCCAGATATTACTCACACTATTTTTGTCCTGTGTCTGCAGGTGTGGTTCTTCAATTTTTGAATTGTCTTAGACCCCAATGCTAGTAGTGATGTAGCTGAGCTTTATGAGCATAACCTGACAACTGTATATACCAAGAACAATAATGTGAAATAGCACAGGGCATAGACTATGGGCCTGTGGTGCCATCCAAACATAATCCTCTTTTACCTTCTTTGAGAAACTAGCTCCTCTCTAATTTTTATAGCAATAAAGAAAAAAAGTCATGAGGCATGACTTTTTAGCAAAAGGGTATTTATTTAGCAGGGGATTTGTAGGCATTACTGTTTATCTGTGTGGGTATGAAAGGTAAAATAGACTATGACACGCTTTGCTGGAGAACAGTAGATGATGTGGGTCCATTTGCTTTTCAGGAGACTACAAAATAACAAGTTGATATGAGGGGTTCTTAGGCTCCATGTGGTAGATTTTTCCAAAGATATTCCATAACATTTGTCAACTATACTGTGGAAGTTTGTATGTCTAGTGAAATTCCTCTTAAAAACCAACTACTAAAAATGAGACCACATGTTTTAAAAACTTAAGATCGCCTTTTAGTCTCTTCTTATGCCTTGCTGGGATACTCAGGACTCTGCAACACATGTCTGGCCTTACCAAAATCTTTGGGAAATTCTAGACACCTGTAACAAGACATGCTTGGCTCATTCATCCATTTAACGTGTAGTTTTTGAGAGTTTATACTCAAAAGACACTAATAAGTCCTAGAAGAAAAATAGAGAATTAATAATAGTGGATAGAGTGGACAAGGTAAATGTCCTCAAGGAACTTATAGTTTAGTAGCAGAGGCAGGAAATGAGACAAGCACATGTACTACAGTGTGCAAAGTGCTATGATAGATGTCCAGGATGCTGTGGGAGCTAATCCAGTCTAAGGGGCAGGAGAAGTCTTCCTAGTAGAAGTAACATCTAAATGGACACCTGAAGGATGAGTTAGACTTTGCCAGACAAAAAGAAGATGGTGAGGATAGGAGGAGCGGAGACATTGTTTCAGGTGGAAATAATAAAATATTTGAAGACAATGAAGCGTGAGAGAGGAAAGAGAACAGTGGGACTAGGCCACAGTGTGAGAGGTGTGATGAGAGGTGAGGGAGAAGAGGGAGATTGAGTCAGTGGGATCAAAGAACACCAACAAATGGAATAAGAAAAGGACTGAAAAGCATCCGTGGGGTTTTTTTTTGACAAGGATGTGAGAGCAATCTCAGAGCAGTGAGAGATCAAAAGTAGGTAGTAATAGGTTAAAAAGTATATTACAGGTGATGAGGAAATGGAGCCCTTTATTTATAAGAGGAAGGAGGGAGGGTAGTATGGGAAAGAAATGTGAGATTAAGGGAGGATTTTATATGTATATGTAATTTTTAGAATTGTATCATGCTATATGTGTTATGTATTTATGTATATGTATCTGTATATGCATGTAAGGAATTGTCTCCCTCCCCACCACTGCCCAGTTCCTAATCCTCCCACAAACATAATCACTGCCAATGGTTCATTCTTCCAAAGTTTCTTTACGTGTATACAATGTGTTCTATTTCTCCCTATTTCACACAAAATACAGAATAGTATATAAAGTTTTCTATATGTTGTTCATATTACATATCTTGGAGCTCTTTTAATATTAGCACATAGAGGATTTGCCTTTTTCTCTTTCCCCTCTGTTTTTAAGAGCTAGAGTCTTGCTGTGTTGGACTCAAGGGATCCTCCCACTTCAGCCTCCCAAGTAGCTGGGATTACAGGCATGTGCTACTGCAAATGCATCTGGCTTTGTCCGTTTTTTTAAGTTGTATAATATTCCATTGTATGGATGTGCCAAATCTATTTAACTAGCTTCGTATTGATAAGCACCTTTTGCTGGTGAATGGCATTGCAGAGTATCATTTTGCCCATACAAGAGCAAGGCACTGCTAGGCCATCAGTGCTGTTTTAGTTAAGTCCCGACTGCACTTGCCACTCTGCAAACACTGAGACAAGGTCTTAGGTACAGTTAGTTTATTGAGAGGTGATCCCAGGAAACAGGAGTGAAGGAATAGTAAGAGTGAGACAGGGAAGAAGAAAAAGCCAATATTGGGATGGGTTTAAAGGTTGCCAGGACCCTCTGAGAAGTATACAGAACACCCTAGAACTGTTGACTGAAAGGCAAAGCCCTGGAGCATTTATCCAGGTTGCCCCTTAATTCTCCCACATTCCCAGACTAAAATTTTGCCCTAGGGTAAGCTCAAGGAAGGCTACTGTCAGCTGATGTGACACTGAGCAATCATGAAACTGTCCACTGCAACATGGCTGAGATCCAAGGTGGGCTGAGTATGTATAGGATTACCAGAAATATCAGTTATATAAGCCTTTATGAAAATTAGAGAAAGATGCCCCACGTGAGCAGAGGCAATCTTGCATTCTCACAGTTTCATGAGTAGATAGCATCTCTGTGTAAATGTGGAAAAGTTTCCTTGGTCTAATCTCTCCCCATCCCTGCCCCAGGGACAGGGTACACAACTAGAAAGGAAAGCACAGACTAGATTTCAGTAGTAAACAACTTGCACAACCACATTGTGTGCCTCTGGCTGCACACATATAATTAGGATAAATTCTTAAAAGTAGGTCAGAGTTAGGATCATGAATCTTTCCTCAGTGGTTTCTTCACACATTTGCGTTGATCAGTACTCAGTCAGACTTGAGGGGACTCCACTGCAGAACTCTGGGCTCCCTCTCTCTCTCTCTCTCTCTCTATTTCCTTCTTTCTGGTACTCTGCCTGAAAATTCTATCTGCCTTAGTCTCCCCAAATTCCAAACTACATTCCTCAGTTCAGGGAGACCACTGGGCTCCTCCTGGTTTCTTCTCCCTGTGTCAAGCATGGACCCTATCTCCAGGCAGTGAGCTGGGACACTCGGAGGGTTTACCTTCCTTGTTTCCTACAACTCCCAGATCACTGTTCTTTGCTTCCTGATGGTCAATGTCTTGAAAATCATTGTTTTAGATATTTGGTCCAAATTTACAGTTGTTTAATGTTACTGGCTGTTGAACTCCATTCTTGTGTTCTCACCATGGAAGAATGAAAGCAAGAAACAGTTTTAAAACAGCAAGCAGTAAAGTTTATTAAAGCCAAAGTCTGCTTTTAAAGGGGTAAAGAGAAGGCATGCATCCAAGAAGATTGTAGCCCTGGAGTTTTTGTGTCATCAGCAAGCTATAGTACACTCCCAAAGTTGTAGGAGCAGGCACACATCCCAGCAGACAGTGGCACTGGGGTGTCTTTGGGTTTCTCCTTTTCTTTCCTCTGGCCTCTCTTCCTTTGTGACATTGTCTCTTCTTCTTCTTTTTTTCTTGACCAATGGGGATGTTGTTGTCTCCTTCCTGTCATCAGGTGGGGGAGTTTTTCACCTTATATGGTTAGGTCCTGATATGTTGTGGTGTCCAAAGCCCACTGGGGGAGAGGGGGACTGTAATGTATAATGTGCCCTTTGTTGTACAAGAACTATCACAAAAGACTTTGCAAAAGCCATAACCTTGCACAAAGGCCACCGTAACTTTACACACATAAACTCTTCTGTGAGGACATCTGCTCAGCAACTGCCTGTCCAACCTTGGACTGATGCCACCCTTATTATTGATCCTTGTATCCAGGAATAATTGTCTCAAAACAATTATGTACTCCTTCTCATTTTCCCTTTAAAAACCTTTGTCTTTCTTCCTTTACCTCCCTGAATACACCCACTGTATTTCCATTGTAATGCTTATTCTCGAATAAATACCATTTTCTTTTAGAGAGTCTCTCTTTCTTTCTCTCTCTGACATTTAGGTTAACAATAGATAGATAGCCTTAAATGACTGATTTTTTTTTTCAGTGCCTAGCCCTTGATCTTCAATCAGTTATTGCTGTGGTCCCCAACCCCTAGGTCGTGGACCAGTATTAGTCCTGTGGCCTGTTAGGAACCAGGCCACACAGCAGGAGGTGAGTGGCAGTTGAGCATCATCTCTATTTATGGCCACTCCCCATCATTCCCATCACCACATAAGCTCCGCCTCCTGTCAGATCAGCAACAGCAGCATTAGATTCTCATAGGAGTGCGAACCCTACTGTAAATTGCGCATGCGAGGGATCTAGGTTATGCGCTCCTTATAAGAATCTAATGTCTTGATCAAATTAAAAAGCTTCTGCACAGCTAAAGAAACTATCACTAGAGCAAATAGACTACCCACAGAATGGGAGAGAATATTTGCCCTTTACACCTCTGACAAAGGTCTGATAACAAGAATCTACCTAGAACTCAAAAGAATTAACAAGAAAAAAGCAAAAAACCCCATTTATAAATGGGCAAAGGAGATGAACAGAAACTT
>CAUYRT010001900.1:0-25560 GCA_963574885.1 Lepilemur ruficaudatus
GTCTTAGTCTGTTCAGGCTATTTCCTGGATTAAGCTTGAGCCCATTATTGAGATGACACAAGACCCGAAGAATGGGCCCCACTTGTACTCGCCATCAAACTGGTATTGACTAATTAACACTATGGTGCTCAAATGGTGGGAGTGATCACTAGGGAATTGGGGGGTGGGGGTAAACCCACGTCTGAGCGATGTGGTGGGCACTGTGGAGGGGTGGGATATGCTTGAAAAGTAGTTGGAGAGCGGAATTAGGGGTCTCAACAGGGGGAAGGAATTCCTCAAAAACTGATTCATGTGATTAACTGTACACCTCGGTAAATTCACTGAAAATCATTTAATTGTACATTTAAAATGGAGTGTTGGTTGTACGTAGATACAGTTGGAGTACTATGTATGTACTCTCTGGACTAGTTTGACAGAGTAGATTTTTGAATGTAACAAGATAAGTCAACTTGAGTGGTAATATATTTTGGGAAATCAGCTCACTACAAATTGTGACTGTAAACATTGTATTGTAAATGTTTTGTAGTTTTCCCCCAATAAAATTTTTGGAAAAAAAAAAAAGAAAAAAAAATACCATAACATGGGTGGCTTATAAGCAACCAAATTTTATTTCTCACAGTTCTGGAGGCTGGGAAGTCCAAGATCAAGGTGCCAGCAGATTCAGTGTCTGGGGAAGGCCTGTTCTGCAAATGTGGTGCCTTCTCACTGTGTCCTCAGATGGAGAAAGGGACGAGGCAGCTCTCTGGGGCCTCTTCCACTTGGGTACTAATCCCTTCCATTCATAAGGGCTCCACTCCCTCCACTTTTGAGACCTAATTACCTTTCGAAAGCCCTACTTCCTACTACCATCACCTTAGGGGTTAAGATTTCAACATGTGAATTTTGGAGAGATACAAACATTCAGACCACAGCACTCCCTAAATTACCTTTCTCACAACACAGCAAATAGCATGTATCAAAATACACATTTATAAAGGTGTCACTCCTCAGCATAAAATTAATGGCTCCTTTTCACTCACAAAACAAAATCCAAGTGCCTGGATAGAGTCTAAATCCAGTCTCTATGAACTGGTTAAAACCATGCTTAGAGGGAAATTTATATTCATATATTTTAAACAATAAGAAAAGCTAAAAATCAAAGATACATTTCAAGAAGTTAGAAGTATAGACTAAATGCCAAACAGACAATAAAGAAAAAAGATAAATGAGATAGAAATTCATAGCAATGAAAGAATACAGTGATGACAATGAACACCCAAAAATTAGTTCTTTGGAAAGACTAATTGAATTGATAAGCCTCTAGTGAGACTAATCAAGAAAAAAGAGAGAAATGGTACAAAAAACTACAGTAGGGAGCAAAGGGAACAATCATTACTGCTTCAGACATTCCAAATATAATGAGGATGTTATTTGGATTCCAGATAAAAGGCACAATGTGCAGTTAAATTTGAATTTCAGATAAATAACAAATAATTTTTAGGATAATTATGTCCCAAATATTATTTATCTGGTATAGACCAGGATAATTTTATATTTTTTTATAGAAATTAAAACCATAATTAAAAATCTTTCCGTACCAAACTAGAAATACTCCAAGTCTAGATGGAATCATTGAGAATTATATCAAACATTTAAGAAAGTAATTATACCAATTTTACACACAAATCTTATAGAGAACAGGAAAACAAGCAAATGCTTCCCAACTCATTTTATGCCACCAGCATAAGCTTGATAACAAGTCAGACTGAACATTACAAGAAAAGAAATAAATTTGCTCAATTTCACTTATTAAAGTAGTACAAAAGATACATGGTCCATAAAAATTCAACAATACAACAAAATTGGGTTTATTCTAGGAATGAAAGGTTAGTTGCACATTTTGAAATCAGTCAATGTTATTCACCACATTAACAAAATAAAGGAAAATATTATATGATTTTATTATATGTAAGTAAAAAGTATGTGACAAAATTCACATTTACACAAGGATGTTTTGCCCATACCTTGTTCTGACAACAGTGTATTAAGTGAAGTATATATGAATAATTAAATTTTAGACTCCTTCCAGGTAAAAATAATTTCAAGTAAATAAAAATGCAAATTTGGAAATAGTTTAGCTGTGATGTTTCTAAATCCTTTGGGGAATTATGTTTATATTTCTGGAATCACAAGAATGTGTTAAGATAGGAATGGTTTGGTCCAAGCAAAACAGGGCAAAATTCTCTAAAAAGACAATATGTTTGCTATGAAAACTAGCATCATGGTTATAAACCTCTGACTCATGTCAATACTATTATAAAGAAAACAGCACCATGCAAATCAAGTGAATAGTAAATTGGGTGAACAGTCTGTTCTTTAGCTGGTTCTGTCTGGTTCAGAGGTTTGAGAGAGGTAATGGGAGACTCACAGTTGTAATCTCACAGGGCTTTAGTCTTGGGTTATAAATAAGACAGACTTCCAGCCTTCATGCTCAGTATAGAGGACTGCCTTGGTCTATCAGCACAAATAAATTAAACATGCTAACACCCATGTAGTCATGCCTGCTATTCCCAGTGGCCTTTCTTGCATGGAAGGAAATCTCAAAACTGGTTGAAATCTCCTTTCCCTGGTATGGTGGCTTTTGCAGATTGGTTTGGGTTCCTTGCAATTAAGACAGCATCTTGGGTTGATTGCTCTTGGTGGGACTGGAGCCCACCTAAGGGTTTAGGATAAATAAATAAGAGACTCGACACTCATCTTTAGATATAGAGAAAATGGTTCTTTCTACAGTATCAATATCACATTGTACATTAGATTTTGTATTTAAATTTTAAAATTTAATTTGATATTAAGATTTAATTTAATATTATTATATTATATTATTTCCTTTGAGGTTAGAGTCTCAATCATAGTGTTCCTGATGTCTGGCACTCAAAGTTGAATGAATACAAGTTCTTTCAATCTTTATGTTAAATATATAAACATAAAGATTGAAATGTGTAGGGGACTTTTAAGGGAAATTACATAGAGTTGAATAAGATGAAATTGGAAAGTATTGTGCAGGGTGTGGCAGCCTTACATGCCAGAGTTTAAGCTTTAATCTCTCTAAACAATACTCTCTGTTCATGCAAAGCTTCCATGGCCCAGCACTGCCTGTTGAAATGCTTTTCAACATCTGTAAATCAGAGTCCAGGAATTGCAGAAAAGTAACTTAGGGTCTCAGGAATGGTTGGGATGGGAAGGGAGAGGAAGTGTGGGTGAGCTAATGAAAAGACCAACTGTATATTTCTGACTACTCGCTCCTACTCTAACCAGAACAGCAACATATTTATCAAATTTTAATGCACTTAATTGCATAAAATATCTCATTTAAACAAAAGCAGTTCACTTGCTTGATTTGAAAATCACTGACTGTTTAGTAGTACTCTATCGCATGGTTGGTAACAGGGAGAGACCGCAGACACCATTTAACAACTTATGGCAATGGTAGAAAAATGTGAGGCCAATAGCCAATAGTAGATGAAGTGACAGATGAAGAGTGGGCTAGATGCCCCCAATCCTGTTCCCTCTTCCTCAACACACAGAAATAATACACTTCCCAGCTTTCTTTGCAGTTTGGTTAGTACCATGTGGTTGGAGTTGGCCGACTGAACGTAGACAGGAGAGATGTTTGCTATTTGTGGGCCTGTCCAAAAAATATTTTGTCTATTCTTCAACATTTCTCATCCCCCATTTTTCCTTCCCTACCTGCTAGTTGTCACTTTGAGGTGACAACATGGTGGAGGCTCAAGATGGTGAGTCCCCAAGTCTCTACTTGCAGAAAACCACTCAGGACTGCCATCCAATCAGGAACTTCCATGTTTGACTTCTTGCTAGCAAGCCACCAATTTTTATTGGGTTAGTTAGACCACTGAGATTTCAGACTATCCTATAGCACAGCCTAACTCACTATGATCAATAAATATGGTGAAGAACCAGCATATTCCACCCAGCATAACTGACATCTGGAAAATCATTCGAACATCCCCTTCCTCCATAGGAAAAAATTATTTCAAGTAATGCTTATAATAAAAAAAAAGGTCAGAAAATAGAAACGTAGTGACTTTTTCCTTTTGCCCAACTTTTTATATATAATACCCTAATTTGTACTTAGATAAAAATAAAATAAATATGACAATATAAGAAAAAAGTAATGAATTAATTGTGTTTATTGCACTGCTGTGTTTTTTAAACGGAAAAAACACACCTACATATTGGCCTATTGTGACAGTAAACAATAAAATTGCAGTTTCTGCTTTTTAGCCTTAACTTCATATAAAATTTTTCAATAATTTTTTCAAAATTAATTTTTTTCACATATTCATGTTCAATAGACAATAAAGGCTTGTTTTGTCAATCTGTTCTTTGATAGTTGATAGAGGAACATGTTTTATTAATTTTAATGTCATAAAATTTCTTTCATATAAAGCAATAGATACACAAACAGCTAAGAAAATTCTTAAACATAAATCTAAGCCTGGCAAAGTTTCATAATATTTCCATTTCATAATAAATTCCAGAAATCACACACTGTGCATATCTTTGCTTCTTTGGTATTAATTACAGTCACCTTCAAATGTTTTCACGGTCAACAAAGTTCCACCAAAATACTTTCACCAGAAATTCATCATAAATTTCTATTACATTTAGTGAAAATGTCGAAGGTTTTCTTTTACTTCAGAAATAGTGTCCAGATCTTGGTGAAAATGATCAGGATATTAAAATATTACCTCCTTATTTCTTTTTACAGTGCAAAACCAGCATCTTTTGTTATTTCTCTGGGACTTTTTTTTCTAATTTAATTCTTTTTTTCTATGCAATGTCCAATTCCCTACATTCTTAATAGTTGATAGCATTTTCCACTACTTCTATGCACCAGTCTTCAAACAAGTTAGGAGCTTGTTTCCAGCACATCATTAAACCAATTCTGGCTGTTTGCAAAGATTTTTGTGTTTGGCTAACATTGCCTACAACTTCACACCAGAAAAAATACTACTCAGAAAACTAAAATTACATACAACCATCTTTGTTCATTTTGAGTGCATTGTTTAAATGCAGGAATATGTACTACAGAGGGAGTTGGAAATAAGAACTGTACTGGAATGAAGCTTGAAGAATTCTGAACCATAAGGAAATTTCTCTCAAACTGAACATGGTAGTTGAGTCCACATGTGTTGAAGGCCAACTGCATAGCTGGGAGTTTTCTCAATTAACTTCCTCAGAAAATCCAATATTATTAAATAAGTGATATAAATGTGCTGATTTGAAACTTCTATATATATTTTATCAAAACTCAGCTACAATAGAAGAAATTGTTTGGAAATTAGACCAGAGAAAGATTTTTCCACTAACAGTACTCAAGAATTTCTGGGCATGGTGACAATTTAAAAGCAGATCAAATTTTAGCTAGTTTCATTATGTTTTTAAATTCTCTGTGGGTAAGGCACCCCTTGACTGTCTGTACCCCAAGCAGACTGTTTCTACTGCCCCGTCTTTGGCTGGGACACTGAGGACAAGTATATCCTACTCCTTCTCAAGTAGAATGGACAGATGATCACATAACTATCCAACGGCTGGAAGGGACAATAAGCAAACCTTCAGCCTTCAACAGACATAGTAAGGGCCATAGAAACCAGACACTGCTAATGCCTTTGCTGATGCTTTTAGGCCTTTTCACAATTTTGCAGATAGTTCTGTCAGTGTGTAATTCCATAATAGTCCTTGTTTCAATATTTCCCTGGGAAAAGAAATATTTCCAGAAATCCCTGACCTGTGTGGTCCATTTCCATGATATTTAAGGCTTCTTTCTAAGAAAGGATCGTGGCTATTTTCCTTAAACAGAGCCCTAATCTCACACCTTTGCTGGTCTTAAAAGACCAACTCAAACACAGAGATAAAATGTGCTTTTTGCTCAGACAGAAGCCACCTTTTAAGTCAAGAAATAGGAGCATCCTCTTGATTCCATTTAACCCCCACTCTTATCCCAAAGCCAGGACACCTTCACCAAAAAAGCAAAGCAACCACTTATCTAGTGCGAAGGGCAGAGTAACCAAAACCAGCTGGGTGGTGGTGGACGAAATTCAGGAAAGCTTGATGAAGTAGAAGCTGGAATGACTGCAGTACATACAATGTCTCTTTTCTATTTGGTGAAAATCCTTATTCTTACTTTAAAAAATTCCTTTGGAATTTTGTAAATACTGTGGAAATACTGTGTCATCTTTATGGAAGAAATAAAAACTCTTCTAAGACTTCTACCCACCTAGCCACCTCAAGCTCAGTTAATCCTCCTGAAAATAAAATACTTTTGTTGATTGTTTTCAGCCTTATTCTCTCAGCCATTATGTTTCCATGCCAGCTCCCCGACTATGATTATATTGATCCATGTATCAGTGAAACAAAGCTCAGAATAAGCCCAAGACCTTGAGATGTTCACCTCATAGCTCATTTTGACAGATTTATTTGGGTGTTTGTTTTTTTTTTTTTTGACTCAGTTTTGTTTCCTTTTCCAACTAAGAATATCTTCAATTTAAATTCATAGACTTACATAGTGAGTTCCCTGGAATTAGTCTCAGTACTAGTTATCCCTCCTGCCATAGTCCAGAGCGCATCTGACCCTTCCTCAGTGAAAAGGACGCATTCCTGGAGTTCTAAAGCTTAGCCTACTGCCCCAGCGCAGTGTGGTGTGACTGCCATCTGCTGGCGTGGGGTTGACATTACAGGATGGACCACCGTGCACTCCGTGGCAAAACAATCACGAAGCACTCGTTTGGAAAACAAAAGCCTTCTCTGGAGAAATGAAGAACAAGTTTCTTTATATACGTTGTCCATCTTCAACACCAAAAACAAACAAAAAAAAACTTTACTCTGGAAAGCAATAAAAGAGTAGAAAATTGGTTTATGGCAGACTTCCAACTGCTAAATACAGTGAGGAAATGGGGTTATCAGCTACTAACCTCATTACCACAGCAGAAGCCATTATCATAAGCTGAGAAGTCAAACCTCATTGACTCCAACAAGGAGTTCCTGCCTTGTGAAGTTTGTTGTGTGCAGACATGAAAACCAGTAGCAGGTGGAGGTACCTTCCTTAAGATATTGACAATGACTGTAATCTCTTTCTTTTTAAAAGAAAAGATTGGGGTTTTTTGTTTTTGTTTTTTGTCTGTTTTTTGTTTTGTTTTTGTATTTTTTTTTAACCCAAATAACAAAAACATAAGCATTGACATTTGGGGGCTGAGGTATTTTTTTTCCACATTATAAAAGGTATATAGACCTCAAGGTTTAAGAATAAGAATGCTGCGTACACAAGCTCGCCCTTGAAATAAGAGCCAGGCACTTATGCTCAATCCTGACTTTCTTTCCAACTCTTATCTTCAGGATTCGTAGAAGGCACAATTCATGGCAATGACAGCCAAGTTCCTATTGCTGACTTCAGTGGGTGTTGCCGCTTATTTCCATGTCAAAGAATGGGACCTTGTATAATTGTGAATAGACAACAACAGGGAAAAATTTCCCATAAAGAACACCCCAGATGGTAGAACAAAACTAAACTTCTTGAAAGGATCTTATTCATTGTTGAAGCAACAAATTCAACACTGAAGGCACTGTCTGCTGTTAACACAAATTTCTTCATTAAAGGCCGTGGGAACTGAAGCAAATTGCAAATTTTATAAAACCAAAGGTATATAATACATAGTATATTTTATACTTATACAAATATGATTTGTCCCATCCCCAGAGCCCATTTCTCCCCCGGCCTTCCCCCTCATAGTAAATGGCTGTGCATCTGCTCACTTGCTTGAACCCCAAATGCACAAAACCATCCTTGCAAGCTCTAAGCCCTTACACACCACATCTGATTCATCTCCAGGTCTTAGCAGTCCTTCCTCACAATCCGTGGCTGCCTACATCTCTCTATATCCACAGGGACCAGTGTAGTCCTGTCCACTATTGCTTTTCCTTGTGAACTACAGCGATAACCTGCTAAAAGTTCCTTACATCCACTTTGCCCCTTCATTTTCAATTTTCAGCAGCACAATCGGAGTGGTGTTTCTGAAATACAAACCTCTAGGGGTGACCCAGAGAATAAAACTCAAACTCCATTGCATGGTTTGCAAGCCCTTCCCGTGATCTGGCCTCCACCTATTCTTCACTCTCATCATCGTCCTCTCTTTCCCTCACTCATCAGACTGTGGACACTCTGGGCTTCTCTCCGTTCTTCCAGCTCTCCCAGGTTGCTGCCACTTAGGAGTATGGATTTGCTCGTTCCTCTGCAGGGCACCAGATTTTGCACACCCAGCTCCTTCTTTTCATTCCATAGTCACAGCGAGGATCACTGCCTCACCTCAGTGTACATTCCCAATCACCCTTCCCTTCCGCTACCTCACAACCCTGTTTTGCTTGCTTCATATTACCTACCGTATTAGCAATCATCTTGTTCCTTTTTTTATTTTTTACTTATTATCTCTAGTCTGGTATTAGAATGCAAACCCATGAGAAGAGGGACCTTGCTATCTCATTGGACATTGTATCACCAGGACCTAGATAAGAACTGGTACATATTAAGTGTACTTAATAAATATGTGGTGAATGAATGAATGTGTATATATACTATGTATTTAATTACATTTTCCTATAATCGGAGTTTTCTCTTATAAAGAAGAATAACTTGCACATTTTTGGAATGAATCTCAAATTGGTTAGTGCATATGAGCTTGAGCTCTGATGTCAACAACTATTGGTTGGTATCTTAGGCCAGGATACCCAGTATCAAACCCTGAGAAAGGATTCATGTGCAACTTGTTAATTAAGAATGAGGTCCCCCCCCCCCACAAAAAAAAAAAAAAAAACAACTCATGAGAGATCAAAAGAAACAGAGGATATGGAAGAGAAGAAGCCAAGCAAGGATGTGACTTCAGGCAAAAGGCCTGAAGAGGAAAGATGGAGTCCAATCCCAAAGGGGAGCTCTGGAGTGGAAGTTGCCCCAAAAAACCATCCCAGTTTAAGGCAAGGGAGCTGGGATTTCATAACCCAGCCCTGGCAGGCATTGGCTAAGGGCCACCAGGGTGGGGCCTGCAAACTCCCAGGCCCTCCTTGTGGGCAATGCTACTCTAGCAGCACCCAGCTCCACCACTCCTTATCAGTCTGACCTGGGGTACGTGGGATAACATTTCTAAGCATGAATTTATGAGTAACTTTCTCATAGGGAAATTTTGTATGTTAAATGAGATAATGCATATAAGTCAAGTTGAAAAATAGCTATTATTTCTGATCTGATTTTTAAAGCAATTTAAAGTTTAGAAAGAACCTCTAAGAAGTTAAGTTCTTACTTAAGAATGTAAACTGAACACCACCTCTGGTGTATCATCCAGCCCTGTGTATGAAAAATTGAAAGAGAAGAGCTGGATAGTAGACGCAAGAAAAGAAAACAAGCATCACTGCATCGATATGATGACATGACGCTCACTCTTACAAATATATCTGTAAAAATTCTATTGAGGCCACTTAGGGTCTGGGAATATCAGCAGAAAAGAAAGAAGCTCAGCTTCCTGGACATACAGGATATAAGAGGTCTAATCATTTTCACTCCCTTGACAAGACAAATGGGTTCTGCCACAATGATAGGAAATGGATGCAGCCTCTAAAATATTTATGTTTGAATTCAGAGAAACTATAAACAGTTATGGGCATCGTTTTGGATTTGTCAGTGTGCGCTGTCAAAAAATAACTTTGATTTTAGAGAGCAAAGAAGCTGGAGCATCTTCAATCCCAGAGGTGATCAGAACCCGACTCTTGACTAATTTAAGAGAATTCTGCAGTCTGAACTGGCTTCAGAGAAAAGTGAGCGAGGTTTATTTGCTATTTGAGCATCGGTGACTGAAGAGATTGTTTAATAAGCTCAGGTAAATCTTTGAGTAGACGCTAGAATTTGGATCTAGGCTAAGTCAAGAGAAGCCATCAAACCCTAAACTGCCCAGCGCTGCGCACACTGAAAGGCAGGGGTCTGATTCGCCCGCTGCAAAGCCTCCGCCTGCCCTGCGCGCATGCGCACACGAGGGAAGTGTTTCTCCTTCCCCATCAGTTCTTCAGGGAAGACAGAGTGAGTTGATAAGACGCGAATATCTTTATCTCCACCGCTTCACTCTTTGCCTAATAGGATTGTTGTGACTATCAGATAATCTTCGTGAGGCTTTTAACACAGGGTCCATCATGTAGTAAAAGGCCAATGGATGTTATTATTTTTATTATTCCTATTTTGTGGCTATTAAAATGAGGATTAGAGAAGTTTTTAAAAATCTCAGAGGTCAGAAAGTTAATAAATTGCAAATCTAGAATTCAACTTGTGGAACCTAACCTTTCAACTCCAAAGATCATGTGTTTACCCATCTCTTGGACAAAGTGGTTTGAAGTGAGCTGTAAGAGTCAGGGTCCTCCAGAGAAACAGAACCAATGGGAGATAGAACCAATGGGAGATAGACAATAGATATAGATCTAATTAGAGATAGAGATAGAGGCATAGATAGAGGTATAGATGCAGATAGAAGGAGAGGTATAGGTGATATAGATACAGATATGGGTAGATTTATTTTAGGGAACTGTCTCACAAATTGTGGGGGCTGATAAATTCAAAATCTGTAGGGCAGGATGGCAGGCTGGAAACTCTAGCAAAAGTTGATGTTGCAGCTTGAGGCCGAAGGCAAATCTGGACACAGAATTTCCTTCTCTGTGAGGGACCTCAGTCTTTGATCTTAAGGTCTTTGACTGATTCATTGAGGCCCACTCACATTATGATGGTAATCTGCTTTGCCCAAAGTCTACTGATTTAAATGTTAGCCACATCTAAAAAATACCTTCACAGCAACATCTAGATTGCTGTTTGACTGAACAACCAGGCACCATAGCCTAGCCAATTTGACACATAAAAATTAACTATCACAAGAGATAACAAACGCAAAAGTGATGTAAAAAAAAGTGCCAGATACCGGACAAAAAGAAAATGTGTTAGTATTACTATTAAACAACATGCCTAATAATGCCAGCACATCATGCCTTGCTTTGCAATCCTTTCTATGTTTTCATCCACATTTGATGGACCAGCTGAGGGAGCTGCTTATGAAGGTCCACTTAGCCTGTTAACAAGGAGGACTCTAGGAAACATGAGAAGGAGAAAAGAGAGGTCACTGCAACGTTTAAGGCAAAAGACAATTTCTGCCCCTGAGTAACATTTGCACGGTGTTGCAAGATTACCCTCCATGTCTTTGACTGCCATGCATCCCTGAAGGTGAACAGCTCCTTAAGTCACACACAAAAAAACGAGTGCCCAAATTTCTATCATGATTCACCATCATTATGTTTATTTTTAATGTATGCTATTAAGGTTAAATTTGTGAATTTTCCTCCTCCACAATCTTTCGAAACTTCTTTTATACTCGATCTGTGGCAGAACAAAAGAACTAATTGAATTAGACAGCACCATGCAATTAGGGATGCCTGAGCCTCACAATTCTTACATTATTTTCTGGGAATTTGAAACTTTTGAAGACTTCCTCAAACCAAGAAGCAAAATATTGCTTGTACAGGAAGTTCAAAGTGTACCTTAATGAACTAGTGAAGAAACTTTTATTATTTGTCTGAAATGATAGAAGATGCTTTGGGCCCTGCTGGAGTGTAGGGCCAACTGCTCGTTCTAATACTCCAAAAGCAGAGGAAAATTCTCTTTGTTAATGGTTGCAAAGGTGCCATTTTTGAAAAGCTGTCACAGGGTTTAGGGCACTGGTTGAGTAGAAATAGCATGTAGCTTTCAGAGCCACATCAAGACATGATGTTCCCTCAGGCAGCCTAATAATTTGGAAGCCCTTCAAGGCAATAGTCCTAAAATAGGTTTAACTATATTTCTGGAGAAGATTCTGAGCTCTACATGAGGAAAGGAGGTCATGGGAACACCCCAATCAATTTAGTTCTGACCCCCTAACCTGCCTCCCCATTCAGAATAAAAATAAAATCCCTGAACTGAACAAGATTTCCTTTCTTAAAAGGTAACTTAGTTAATTAAATACAGCTAATGTGTTACCCCAGTTTCCCCACTAGACAGCCCCCTAAATGGATTCAAAATTCTTTCCAATCACATACATTATTTTCCTTACAAGAATTCTGCTCGATTCTATTTTCTCCATCTGATTCTCTTCCTCGAGCTGTTTCAGCAACCTGTATTAGTCAGGGTTAGATCAGAGAAGCAGAATCACTAGGAGATTTATATAATAAGGGATTTATTATAGGTATTTGATCTTAGGCAATTGTGAGCTAAAAGCGTCTATTGAGCTCTGGCTTCTGCAGCTGGAGAAGTCAGCTGGGTCTGGCAGGCGGAAATGGAAGGATGTAAAATGGGAGCAGCCAGCTCAAAAGGAACTCTGCAGGGATGGACTGGATCCCATGGGAATTCGTGAGAATCTGCGTCAGACTCTCCCTGCCTCTGAGCCCTCAACTTTGATGGTGGGAGTGTAATGAAGGAGGAGTGGCCCCTACTAAATATACATCTGACCCAGGAGTCAGAAAACCTGAAGCAGAGGAGTCTGACTGGAGATGCCACCTATGCACAAGGTGAGCCAGTGAAGAAAAGACCACATGAACGAGCTGCAAATGCACTTCATGTCTGGCATTGACCTTCTGGACATAAGAGGAATATTGCTGCTGCTTCACTTCTACCATCCTAATCTTGTGCAGAACATCTTTTGTGGCTCACCCCCGCCCGGAGATATGTATAGAAGGGAATTCTGAGAATAGCAGTTCCACATCAGCTCAATTGACACCATATAAATCCATCACATTTCCCTATAAATTGTTACTCCAGGAAAATTTTTGGTTGGCCCATCCACAAATCCAGCTATCAGTTAAACAGCAGTTTTGTGACATCAGGTTGTAAGGGAGAGACACAAGAGAATATTAACACTGGAATGATCTTAGAGTCAGCCCACCCCACATTTTATAAGTGAGTTAAAGTGAGATCCAGGAAGGTATAGGAACTTGCCCTAGGTCTCATAATTGCCCAGACACAGTACAAGAAAGTAGCTTACCTGTCAGCTAATACATTATCTGTAAGTCCAGAAAGACATGTGAAAAAGCAGAAATTCTCAGGTAAGGCTAACCCTGGTCAGATGCATTTTGGCTTCCTTGAAGCTGTATATATGAACATGTAATAAACTTGTGGCCTTGGCATTCCCTCTCATTTAAAAAAATATTTTGTAAGCTGTGTTTATAATTTTTATTTTGGCCTTCATATTTTCCTTCAACATTATACATTTTCATGATAATGGGTCATTAGAGAATTCATCTGACAACAAGGTACAAAAATTAAAATTTTTTTTTTGTTTAAGATTAGTTTCTCAATTATTTTAATCTGTGATGCCATTATGTAGAAAGTTTAACTAAATACAATCAAATTATAGGTTATATTAAGGTTGATATTCTAAACCTGAGCCCTAAAAACGTTTTATGTTGAGTAACATTAAGAACAATGTCATTGGAAAAAAAAAACAAAAACAAAGTCATTGGATTCATAATACCCCAATTTCAAATATGAGCTCTACTACTTGCTAGTGATTGGGACTGTAGTAATTTCCCAACACTTTCAGAAATTATTTCCTTTCCTTTAAAATAGAAATCAGACTGCTTTTAGGATTAAATAAGATAATTCGTATGTAACATTTACTATAGTACCACGGGACTAGAAAGAGCAAAAACATGGGAAGCATTAATAATTACCATTAATATTGTTGTTATTATAATTGGCACCACTGGTGATGGTGTTATAGTAATTGGTATGAATTAATTATTATTAATTAGCATTATTGATACTAATTAATCACTTTGAGTATATTGGACATAAAGCACTGAATGTAAGGCAGAAGGATTTTTATGAGTTTTCTGATTGAAAAGAAAAATTTATGTGATTCCTTTAAGAGGTCATATTAATAAAACTAGGGTTTGATATAAAAAGAACCTGATTTTATCATCGTATGCCTTAGGGTCTATTAGATCTCTCAGTATGAGAATTTTTACACAAATGTCAAGCATAGGCTTCAGGATAAGCAATAGGAATTATATGAAATTAAGTGTATATCTTTGCCAACATCCTACCTGTAGCCATTTTTCTTCTCTCAATTGTTCAGATTTCTTTTCAAAATTAGGAAACGCTCATCAAAACATAATTCTGCTGATCCAGTAGCCTCTCTTCAACTGATCTTGGCCACAGACCAGGGCACTCTCTGCATGGCCCTTTAACATGGGGACAATTTATTCTGAAGGTGTTGGGCCCCATCATTGACACTCAGCACCTTTTTCACTATACAAATAAAAGCTTCACTGATATTTATTTAGAAAGCATTTCATCCAAGCCTCTATAAATTGCCCGATTCACAAAGGTTTCCAAGCTTTCTTGATGTCTTCATCCAGTGCAATGCAGGTTGCTGACAAATGTAAGGTCAATTAAATTCAACTTCAGATAATTTATCTCTCTCCAAGTTCCAGTGCCATTGTGACCTACTCCTCCTGTCTTCTATCTATTTCAGTTCCTCACTTAGATGTATATCAGTATACTGGCATGAAATATAATAGATTTATTTCTTTTTCATGTGTATGTTCATTGCGAGTGGTCAAGAGGTCTCTGTTCGTCTTAGTCATCCAGGGTCCCACGTAGACAGAGCAGGCACCATCTCCAACATTGCCAATTGCTGTGCTAGAAGAAAAAGGGAGCTCTACAGTGTACTGCACCAGCTCTTAAATGCCTGACCTGAAAATGGCATGAAGTAGCTGAAGTAGCCTTTTCTCATAAATCATTGGCCAGAATGGTCACATGGTACCATCCACCTCCAACAGGGCTTTATAGTACAACTTAACCAGAAGGGAATAAACCAGAAATACCCGAGTAAGTGCCCTAATGACTAACACATAGAATTTCTAGGATTCCAAACAGCAATCTTTTTTAAAAAAGGACTGTAACCTTGAGAAGGTTATTTACTTATTTTCCATGAAAAACTTGTAGTGGTAAATCACAGAATATAATCATGATATGAAAGTATTCCAAAATCAGATAAGTGTGTAGCATATTGATTAAAAACCTCAGATGCAAGTAAATTTCAGTCTAGGGGAGTTTTTAACAGCAAATTGCCACAGTATCCTAGAAATCACATTCACATGGATTATTACATATGCTCTCCCCATCCTTCAGCCCAATCAAGAACAAAATAAAGACAACCTTTCTTTATTTTGAAGCAGGCCTTTTCAAGAGTCCTGCAAAGAGGTAGACGTATAGTTGTCGAAAACCTGCCTCCGTGATGATGCTTCTTAATTACCAAAAAAAGAATTTGACCATTTCTCTTAATTTAAATGTAAGATTCCTAACATATAATATGTCTTAGAACATATGTGCTCATGGGAATGGTAACAGTTTAAGTCTGTACTAACAGTAGCCACTAGCCACAATGTGGCTATTTTAACTTAAACATAAATAAAAAGTTAAATTAAATTAAAAGCTCAGTTCCTCAGTCACAGTAGCCACATCATGAGTGCTCAGTAGAAACATGTAGTTAATGGCTGTGCTAGTGGAACAGCACATTGAACAGTCCCATCAAGGCAGAAAGTTGTATTGGATAGCTCTGGTCTAAGTCTTTCACTTTTGTTTCTGAAAATAATTGAATGTTCCCATTTCCTAAAGCCACACTTTCAGAAGAGTAAGTTGATTGCTAAGATCTCAAAGAACTGAAAAAAAAAGTTGTAGCTGTAAAAACCTAACGTCCATCATTAGTGTTGGAACGCAAATAACTCAGCTTGTTTTGGTTTCATTGGTTTGAAATGCCTTGTACCTAAGTTGCAGGGAGTACTTACAGTAACACAAAAGTATCTCACGTTCAAGGCCACCCAAGTCAGAAAAAGAAAGCAGAACATCAGGGATCAGGTAGAACTTAATCTTATTCCTACTAGCCCATCCACTTCATAGCTCCAGGCTAGAATTTCAGAATAAGGTTTATTACATTTTTATGGGAAAATATTATGGAAAGTCTGCGTCAATAGTCATAATTAATACATAATAATTTATTTTTATTCTCTGTAACTCATTCAGATGTTTCCATGAAATTAAGAACATTTTATACCAGTCAGTAAAAATAAAGAAAGAGGTGGATTAATTTGGGTTGTGAGGACAAAGAAGAGATGATGGAAGAAGCCCCCATTCTGGTCTTTCTCAGGTATGATATGCACATAACCTGTGCATTGATTTTTCAGGATGGGTATGGTTGGTCACTAAAACAGTGGTCACGGTCTCTGAAAACATGACTCAGGCAGCAGATCAAGCTTCAATATTTGTTGCTTTGTGTGTGGAATGAAACAAATATATATGCCAATAGAAAGGTGTATATTACCACAGACCCAACTCCTCACTGCTGAACCCCTTTGCAATGCTCCCAGCTTTCATTTAATCAGGATCCGCTTCCCATTTCCACAAAGGTGGTTACATCAAAAATGAAAGATTATTTTCACTGCCTCACCTAACTTTGCCAAGATCCAGTAAGAGGACTGGCGATCAAATTATAAATGGCTTAAGTCCTTTATCTGATTTGAGCAGACAGAGTTTCAGCAACGGTAAAAATCAAAATATTTTTCTAGGCTTGTTTTATTAAACTATGGTATATTTTAGGCCAGAATATTAATATATTCATTCTCTGAAACCTACATCTAGTCAACAGGACTTCACTTTCTTATTTGCAATCCGGAGAAAAAAAATAGGACTATAAATTGACATATACATTACCTTTTTCTAGTCTGACTGCTCAAATCATAATTTTGAGTAGAACTCTAAGAAATAATTATGAAACATGAAATATGCATATGTGGGTATATACCATGAAAAAGTTGCCACTGAATACAAACTTGTAGATGTCAGGAACTAATGGTATGACTATCTGTGCTGTGCCAGCATCTACAGTGACTAATACTGAGTCTGTTTCTATAGGCTGGAAACATGATGGTGAGAAGTCCAGACTTAGAGTCAGGCTGGGATTAAAATATTAGCAATGCTACTTTCTAATTGTGACTTTGGGAAGGTTACTTTATTTCTCCCAGTCTGTTTTCTCACTTGTTAAAATGCAGAAAGCCATATCTCAGAGGGTTTGTAAGGATTAGAAGACATGAGTGCAAATCATCTGGCGTGCGGCAGTTGATGGATGTCAGCTGCGGTTGTCTCATGTTGGTGCTGCTCTTGTCCATGAGCAAGATGGTGGGACAATGATGTGAACATGCCCAGGAAGATACAGTAACACCATCAACCCTGGAAAGCCAAAGCACTTCTGCCCAATCATTGGGATATACTTTAAGCATTGAAGAAATAAATGACTCTCTATATGGTGAACTTAGTGCTAACTAGACTACTGTTGCATGAAATATCACTCTTAACCCTCATCTGTGCCATATGGGAACTGTTTTCCCTTTTAGAGAAAGACTGTTGTGGTAGAGCTTTCTCTTTTTTTTGTTGTCATTATGGTGTTGGGTTTTTTAAATTTATTTTTATTGAGGTAATACATATATATATATAATTTACCATCTTTATCATTTTTAAGTGTACAGTTCAGTGGCAGTAAATATGTTTAGATCCTTTTTCCCCCCTTCATTCCACCTCCTCCTCTTCCCAGCCTCTGGTAACCACCAATCTACTCTCTATTTTCATAAGATCCACCTTTTTAGCCCCCACATATGAGTGAGAACATGCAATATTTGTATCTCTGTGCCTGGCTTATTTCACTTAACATTACGGCCTCCTTCGATCCGTGTTGCTGCAAATGCGTTCTTTTTGTTGTTCATTGTTATGTTGCTTTTTGTGTTTTGTTCTTTGTAGTTTCTTAATGCCCTGGATTTGAAATCTGGAAACCTAGGTTTGCATTCCAGCTCTGTCATTGACAAGTTTTCTGACCTTAGCTGTTAAGTCTCTTGGCCTTCCTGGATTTCAATTTCCTCATCTGTAAAACTGGGGCTCATTTTGAACATTATGGTACATGGGTTTTTGAAAGTGCTTCACCTACTTTAAATGCTAGTTATGATGTAGATTAAGAAAAAAAGAAACACCAGAAAGATGGCACTATAATACAACTATATTACCAAGAAGGAGCAATAGGTGTCCTGAGATCTCATAGTCTCATATACTAGCCTGCTCTCATTGTATTCATTCACTCACAAATATTTACGGAATGCCTATTATGTGCCAATTGCAGCTCTAGGAGCTGGTAATGCAACAGTGAAAAAAGCAGATAAAGTCCTACATTCTAGGTGAAAAGACAGTCACTAGCGCAGTAAATATATGTTCTAATCTCAGGTAATATTAAGTGCAATGAAGACAAATATAACAGCACAGGGAATAGGTTGGTCAGAGTTCTGTCTAAAGAGGTGAAATTTAAGCAGAGACTTGAATGAAATAAGAGAATAATCCAAGTGATTGTCTCACAAAGAACCTTCTTGGCAGAGAAGACACCAATATAAAGGTATTGAGGCAGGAGCATAATCGGAATCTTGGAGGAACATCAAGGAAAACGATGCATCGGAAGCCTCCTGAGCCAGGAGAGGAGTTGTAGGTGAGGGAGCCTGGAGCAATTAGTATTTGCAAACCATGGTAAAAGTTTGGATTTTGTGTGGGTGAGGTGGAAGATCCAAAGAGCATGGGAGCTGAGGAACTAGAGGAGAACTTCTGGTGAGGATGGAAAAGGAAGATGGGAAGAAATATAACATGGCACAGAGTCACGGAGGATGAACCCCAGGGCCTGAGGGCTTGAGGAGTGCCAGGGTGGGTGTAGACAAAGGCAGCCATCCCCAAGGCTGGCCAGTGCCTTCGGTGGGGAGTGTGATCAGTACTGAGAGCCAGTATGAGTTTTTCACAGAGAAAGACAAATAAGTTAGCATTCACATTTAAAGTGGCATTTGGCAGGAATGTGTTCAGATACTGACATGAATAAAGAAGCATTCACAATAAGGAAAAAATAAGAAAGACCTTGTACATCCCCCCAAAGGTGTAATAAAACAAAAATGTTTTAAGACAGTATTTTTTAAATTATTGCTATTTCTCTAATTCCTCTAGCCGGCTGCCTATCACATAGTAGGCACTCAAAGGTTTGTTGAGTGATTGAATGAGACAATGAATAAAGAAAGGAAGGAACCAAGGAAGGAAAAAGGGAAAGAAGGAAGGGAGAAAGGGAGGGAGGAAGAAAGGAAGGAATAGGTGATATATCAGTTTTCTAGGGCTGCCGTAACTAATTACCACAAACTTGGTGGCTTTAAACAACAGAAATTTATTCCCTCACCAGTTCTGGAAGCCAGAAGTTCAAACTTGAGGTCTTAGCAGTGTTGGTCTGTTCCCTCTGGAGGCTCTGATCATGCATTCCACACCTCTTCGAGCTTCTGGTGGCTACCAGTAACCCTTGATATTCTTGGCTTAGGGCTATACAACTTCAATTTCCACCTGTCTTCATATAGAGTTCTTTCTGTGACTCTGTCTTCCTTTCTTCTAATAAAGACACATATCATTGGATTTAGGGCCCACTCTAAATCCAGTGTGATCACACCTTAAGATCCTTCACTCAATTATATGTACAGACACTCTTTTTCACAATAAGTTCATACTCATAGATCCCAGGTGTACACATATTTTGGGGAACCACAATTCAACCACTATGGGTCAAGTATTTTTTCAATCTCAGGAAAACTAATGATAGGTCATATTTTCATATCAGGAGTAACATCAAGTCTATTCATATAATTTGTGTTCATTGACACATAGTATAAAATTCTAGGGACATTTTTAAAAGGAAAACTATGTTCTAAAATATTTGAGTATTTTTGGATAAGATTGCACCAAAAATGGCTACGTGGACTCACAGAGTCAAGTTCCTATTTTTAAAAGAAATTGAAGATACTGATTACTGCCCTCACTGTGAAGGTATCCTGCCATTTGGCTACTCCAATTTAAAATAGTTTGAGAATAATTATATTCTGATATTCACATAAAAAGACCTGTTAGCTACAGATGCATGGGAATAAGTTTGTGTAGTATAAATGTTTAATAGTCAATGAACATTAACTCTCACATATATGTATTTACATTCTAAAACAAGATACAACACCACTTGACAAGCAACACACATCAACATGATTTTCATGTTGGTAAGTGTGACCCATAAAAAAATTTGAACAATGTGCATTCATGCATTAGATGGTCTCTTCTAAAACTTCATGCCATTCTTTATATGGAATACATATTGTGACATCAAAATGAAAACTACACGTATGCACATATAGTTTAGTATTATAATGTAGTATAGTTTAGTATTAATAGTATAGTTTAGTATTTTCTTTCAATTTTATTTATAATGAATGGTAAAAAATATGGCTAGCATTGATTTCTTAAAATGGAATATTTAATAACATACTTTAGAGTAGTTTGAAAAATGCTGATCTTGGAAAATTATAGAGCTTGAGCTGCCTTAGTATGAAATTTAAGGATGTGTTTCAATCAGAGCAAGCTCTCCAGAATTATCCCTAGGTATCCAGAAGAGTTTGGAAGCTCCACAGGGCTGTGGACTCAACTTAGGCCTGGACACATCCAAAAATAGCCAAAAGGCAAATGAACATTTCCAATTCTTCTGCTATGTCTCAACATGAAATCTTCCTCTCCAGCTCAGCAGATAGACAACATGCTCATTCTCACCTTGCCACAATTCTTCCGATCCCAACCCAAATAGAAACATACTTTCTCTTACTTCTCTCTCTTCTATTCTTCTCTGTGCCTTATTTCTATTTCCATTGTGAAGAATTTCCTCCTTACACAAGCCCTTACTTGACTTCTACATGTTTTGCTATCAGTGTAACTTAACTGGCAATTTTTCTACATTTCTACAATTTTCTGCTTATATTGTTTAGGCTTCCATTTGTGTTGAAATGAATAGAAGAATTAATATACTAGTTTGTTCTTTACTAAGATGTCTGGAAATAATTAACAGTACAGAGCTGACAGAAAAGGATAAATGAGACTCCCCAATGACTTAGTTGGTGATTAGGGCACAATTTATTCACCATGAAACCTACATCCATTACTCAACAAAGTCTTTCAGCAATAAGCAAGTCTCCTCAAGGAAGGACTTATGTTTTTGATCTTCTGTGTATGAACTCTTAAAACATCAGTCTATGGTCTATATAGAATTGAAAATAGTGCTAGTAAGTTCCTCTATCAGATAAATTAAAACAATTTTGTTCCTATCTTCAACCAAGCAGATGTCAGGAATTTGGGGTGGGGAGAGGCTGCATTAGAAAGTCTTGCTTTTCCCTAGGACATTATAATATGCTGCATTCACCTTTGTTTAATCTCATCTCAGGAAAAATCTTTCCTTTGCTCCAGTAGGGAGTCACATTCTAAACCAGAGAATGGCAAGTTTGTGATTACCTCCCTTACCTTCCAAAACTGTGGTAGCCATTGTTAAGTGACCACAGGACTTGTCCTTTTAAGTGTGGACTTTGTCTCAGGATCTATCTCAATCCAATTTTTCAGGAGCCGTTGCCAATCAAATAGATTTATAAATCCTCATTACCTTTCCTGGGTCTAAACTACCTTCAAACTGTTTATCTTCTCTTACAGTTTTAATTCTCAGCGAATTATTACCATTTGGCCTTAGCTGTCTGGAATTTTTGCCTCAATTCCTTTGCCTAAAATCTGCTTTCATTGCTGTTTTTTAATTTCCTAGGATCAAAAGGAAGATATAACCCTTTCTGGTGGTAGTCCTTCTTTCAGCGTCTCAGAAGCAATATAGCGTAAACCCACTCCCTCTAAACTCCTTTCATCTGCAGAAATTTCCCAAGGATGTGATAAGCTACAGACCTGTACCACAAGAGGACAGTTGGTGAAAGGGGACAACAAAGGTGGAAATGATAACTAGATATCATTACAAAAACCTAAAAGTTACTTTTGTTAAAAATAACTGCCACTTTAACATGCTCTTCATATTTAATAGTGCTTGTCCTCTTGAGTGCGGAGAAAAGGAATCATCCTAACAGGTTGTTTTTTCCCGTCTTTGTCCTGATGAACAAATACCGCAACCACTGTCCCACTTGGTGACTTAGTAACCTGCTCACATGCATAGGAACTTTCTTCCCCAAACCTAACATACTGAAACAAATGATAGCCCTTGGGATATAAAAGGGCTAACAAAAGGTACTATTAAAGAGGAGAGCATTTAGGAAAGTTTGTTAGTTAATAGAGGTGGCATAACAACCAAAAACATGAATGCACAATTTACAGAAGAAGAAAAGATGGCCAGTAAAATATAATAAATATTTTGAACTCAAGAAATTCAAATATAAATCACCATTAATTCTCTTTGAGTATTACTTTTCTGAAGTTGAAAAACATTGACAATACCTAGTGCACACGTATAAAGACGTCCCACTGTGACGTACTGCTGTTGTTGGGAGTTTCTTTGGGACACTATTCCCCCAAAAAACAATTTGACAATAGATGCTTCATCAAAGTTCGGTAAGAACAGAAGCCATTCCAGGAAACGAAAGGAGTGATATGGAGTATTTATACTGAGGCTTACACAACAGCTGGGAATCTGGAGGCGTATGGATCAGGAAGGCTCCTTTTAGGAAATCCAGATGTGCAGGATTGTAAGGAGGTAACGAGTTATACCTCAGCTCCCTGCAATGCTTAAATAGGTGATTCTCGGTAGGGCACATGGTGACTCTGATGACCTCCTTCTTTACAGTGCTGATGTATATAATTCTCACAAAGATGGCCAAAGCATGGGAAACTCCACAGCTGAATTCGGTAGCATTAGCCCTCAGCTGCTGCCAGAGAATAATGGCTTCTCCTCCTCCATCTCGCGTGAGTGCCTGTCCTTAGTGGATTCTAAGCAGAACCTAAGTCAAAGTAGTCTGGGAAACATACTTTCTGGGCTGTAAGCCCCTATGTTTTGCAGAGGAAATCAGAAGAGTGGAAATTAGCAGTGTCAGTCCAGCACCTGTATTAATATCTGAAATATATCTTTGACTCATTGATTCCTCCTCCGCCACACTTGCAAAACAGCTCCTGATGGGGTGTCAATTGGTGCAATTGCAAAGGACTCTGGTCAAGATTTTCCTTCCCAGACCACCAGTCCCTAAGCTGGCAACAGCCTGGGCACCAAGGCAAGCCCTTGTTGTTATGATCTTATCAGATGATCAAAACCAACTCGCTGTACCAAGTTAACAATCTGTCCCCTTTTGCTTAGTTCCAAGGTCCCACAGATTCAAGCCAGTCACACAAGTAAAGCGACATTTTCTCCTTTCTCCCTGCCTTCAAGGGCTGAGTCTGTCCTGTCCAGCTGGGGGAGGGGTGTTGGCCGAGACTGCTGCAAGTCCCAGCCCAGAAAACATCTTTTCTAGATTCTCCCCTCCTCAAAGGGCCGGGTCTGCCCTTCCAGAGGGGAAGATAAGCCACCGGACAGGGGGATGAGCACTTCCTGGGACCACCGGGAACCTCAACCCAGGAAGTGGCTACTCTCGTTACTCAGCCCCTCCAAGGGCAGGGTTTGTCTAGTTGGTACCAAGCATAGGTACTGACAGGTATTGACACTGAGTACAGGACCCTCACTAAAGGCCCCTGACCTGACAGGTGCAAACACTCAGTTCAGGACCCTCATTTAAAGCCCCTGTCCTCACAGGTGTAGACACTGAGTTCAGGATCCTCACTGAAGGCCCCTCCCATCACAGGTGCAGACACTCAGTACAAAACTATCACACACGGCCCTGACGTCACAGGTGCAGACAATCAGTAGAGGCCCCACCCTTGAGACCCAGCCTTCACAAGTTTGGACACTAAGTACAATGTGTACTAAGTACAGTCCACATCATGTCATGAAAGCCCCTGACCTCACAGGTGCAGAAACTGAGTACAGGACCATCACACATGGCCCCTGCCCTCACAGGTGCAGACACTCATAGAGGCCCCAGCCTTAGGCCTCAGCCTTCACAAGTTTGGACACTAAGTACAGTCCACACCATGAAGGCCCCTGAACTCACAGGTGTAGACAATCAGGATAGCCCACATCCTAAAGACTATGCCCTCACAGCTGCATTCATTATAGGCCACACACCGAAGGCCCCTGTCCTCACAGTGCAGACACACCGTACAGGCCACACTGGACAGACCATGACCTCACAGCTGCAGACCCTAAGTCCAGGACCCTCACTGAAGGCCCCTGACCTCACTGGTGCTTACAATCAGTAGAGGCCCCACCCTTAAGGCTGTCGGCTTCACAGGCATGGACACTCAGTACAGACCACTCCCTGAAGGCCCTGCCCTTACAGGTCCTGACACTGAGTACAGGAGCTTCACTGACGGCCCCTCCCATCACAAGTGCAGACACTGAGTACAGGAGCCTCACTGAAGTCCCCTGTCCCCAAAGGTGCAGACAATCAGTAGGGGCCCCACCCTAACGGCTGCTGCCCTCACAGGTGCTGACACTGAGTAAGGACCCTCACTGAAAGGCCCCTGCCTCACAGGTGCACACACTCAGTACACGCCCCGCATGGAGGGGCCTTGCCCTCACAGGTGCTGACTCTCATCACAGGTCACACAGGGAAGGGCCCTGCCCTCACAGGTACATTCAGTCAGTACAGCCTGCACCCTAAGGACCCTGGCCTCACAGGTGCAAACACTCAGTTCAGGACCCTCACTAAAGGCCTCTGTCCTCACAGGTACAGATACTCAGTACAGGTCCCACTCTGAAGACTGCTGCCCTCACAGGTGCAGACACTGAATACAGTACCCTCATGGAGGCCCCTGCCCTCACAGGTAGAGAATCTCAGTAGAGAACCCTCACTTACAGTCCGTGTACAGACAAGTGCAGACACTCAGTACAGGCCCCAAGTGAAGGCCAAGTCCTCACAGGTGGGGGCACTCAGTGCATCCACAAACTGAAGGCCCTGTCCTCACAGGTGCAGACACTTAGTACAGGACTCTCACTGAAGGCTCCTGTCCTCTCAGGTGCAGACACTCAGTACAGGCCCCACACTAAAGTGCCCTGCTCTCACAGGGGCTGACTCTCACTACAGGCCACACAGTGAAGACCCTGCACTCACAGGTGCAGTCAATCCATATGGGCCGCACCCTAAGGACCATGGCCTCACAGGTGCAGACACTCAGTACAGGACCCTCACTAAAGTACTCTGCCCTCACAGGTGCAGATCCTCAGTACAGGACCCTCACTGAAGGCCCTGAACTCACAGGTGCAAACACTCAGTACAGGTCCCACCGTCAAGGCCCCTGCCCTCACAGATACAGAGTCTCAGTACAGGACCCTTGCTTATGGCCCTTGCACAGACAAGTGCAGACACTCAGTAGAGGCCCCAAGTGAAGGCCAAGTCCTCACAGGTGGGGGCACTCAGTGCATCCACAAACTGAAGGCCCTGTCCTCACAGGTGCAGACACTTAGTACAGGACTCTCACTGAAGGCTCCTGTCCTCTCAGGTGCAGACACTCAG
>CAUYRT010001901.1:0-30337 GCA_963574885.1 Lepilemur ruficaudatus
TGGGGGTACAAATGTTAAGGTTACGTACATTGCCCTTGCCCCCCTCCCCCCTCCAGTCAGAGCCTCAAGCCTGACCATCCCCCAGACGGTGCACATCGCACTCATTATGTATGTATATACCCATCCCCTCCTCCCCCCTCCCCTCTGCCTAACACCCGATAAATGTTGTTCCTATGTGTCCACTTAGGTGTTGATCAGCTAAGACCAATTGGCTGGTGAGTACATGTGGTGCCTGTCCATCCATTCTCGGGATACTTCACTTAGTAGAATGGGTTTCAGCTCCATCCAGGAAAATACAAGAGGTGCTATATCACCATTGCTTCTTATAGCTGAATAGTACTGCATGGTATACATATACCACATTTTATTAATCCACTCGTGTATTGATGGGCACTTGGGTTGTTTCCACAGCTTTGCAATTGTGAATTGTGCTGCTATAAACATTCGAGTGCAGGTGTCTTTTTTATAGAGTTGCTGACAATTAATTGGGTGTGTGAAGTGTAAGAAATGTGTATGGGGTGTTCCAGAGTGGATGAGTGAAGGATACCAAGCACACCAAGCTCATTGCAGTGGATTGTTTATCCAAAGGAGTACAAAGGCTGAAGCAGGGAGACCAGTTAAAAGACTACTACAGTAATTCAAGGGATAGATAATGGTGCCTCAAACCTGGGTGATAGTAGTAGAGCTTTGAGAACTGGTCAGATTCCAGCCATATATCGAAGGTATAGCCATTAGGATTTCTTTTTTTAAAAGAACAATTAATTGAGGTATGATTGACACATAAAAAGCTGTACAGAATATATATCAAAGATGCAATTGATTTTATTATGTAGATTATTTGTGCATATTAAAATAAATCCAGTTAGTGTTTTAATGTGATAATTCACCAAGGGAAATGAAGTATTTTTGGTGCCTAGCTGTCTTCTTAAATTGATAGATATCAGTAAACTGTAAATATTAAATATCCATATGTGTATAAGGTGGAAACCACTAGCAAAACCAAGATTAGTGTGACAATCAGATGCACCACATTAAACTAAAAAAGTTATACCCCTCCCCCCGAAGTTACACTACTTCCTGAGTGTAAAGTCCTAAGGAGTATATTGCTATCTTCATTCTTGTAACAAATTGGCTAAAATTAGGGCATTTGCTAAGCAAAAAAATATTTGGAGACACATTCATATTGTTTGATCCAGAATGTTAAGAATGTGTACAAAGGTTTACATCTCAATGTGTTTCTCATGGCCTTTGTTATAATAACAAAAATTGGAAACAATTTAAATATTTAAATCTAGCATATTTAAATAAGTTATAACACACTCATACAATGGAAAACTATACAGCCAGTTCAAAGGATGTTGAAGAAGCACAGAAAAACCTATCTGAAATATTGAGTGAAATAAATCAAGTTAGAAAACAGCATCACATATGATCCCACCTGGAGGGTGGTTAGGTTAATATATTTATGAACAGAAAAGTTCTGCAAGTGTATACCACAAAATGGAAACTTGGCTGTCACTGGTGGGATTATGGGCAATTTTTATGGATATCCCTATTTTCTAAAGTTAACATGTAATATTTTTATAATACATATGCTTGAATGCATGGAACAACAAAGAGTACAATAGGCTAAAGTATTTCATGATTTAAAAAAATTTTCAAGTCTTATTTTCCCTGGAGACACACCCTTATTCATGTATCATAGGATAATCCTCTAACAGCATTGTCTTTATGGGCACTCCCTGACTACAATATTTCTTATTGAGATTAGCCTAAGTAATGAGTTGCCAAATTGAGTATTTAAAACACTCACACAAAGCCTTTCAAATGTGAGAAATGTAGCTAAATATCCACATGTCCATAAGATTACTTTACAGGTTTTACCAATTACAGTGATAATTAAACAAATAATCAGTGTGGGTGCATTCTCACAGAGTCTCATGTGCTTTTTAGTTAGCTATACAAAAGAGGAACTAGGGAGACAATTCTCAACAGAAACAGCAGAACAGAGAGCCAGCATCTTTAATTTTCCCATTAAAGACCCACTTTTTTCTCCATATGGCAAGGCAAATAATGTCTATATGGCCAGCTCCAGATTATGCAGGGTCATGAGGGACAGAAACAACGTGGATAATTGACATCCACTGATAATCCAGAAAACTAATTTTACCTAATAGTTGCAACCACCTCCTGGACAGAACCCTTTAGTAGAGCTGCTAATGAGAAGCATAATTGAGTGGTTTGAGTTCATCTGCTTTCAGTTATCCTTTGCAGGTGCTAATGAATATTGAAATGGTCAAAAGGCTGTCAGCCAAAGGAAGCGGTAGGAGAAAAAGCAGGACACGGATAACCCTGAGACTGGATAATCAGCCTCAAAATGGTTGAGTTGACTGCAGCCAGGATCAGCTATTAAATATCTGCTTAACTAAATTCCATGAGGATATATGTCATGAAACCGGATCTTCACATTAAAAGTTTTCACATGTGCATATTCTAGTTTGGTTGACATGAATTATAGTATAGTCTTAGAAATTCTCTATACTGTAGTGATTTTCATTGGTGGCAATGACAGGATATTTATTGTCAGAGCACAGCTAATCAACTGCAGGCTCCTTGGCTAAATATGGCCAACGGGCTGCTTATGAGTCAGGACTCTGGCAGACAGCCCTGCTTTTAGACCAATGGAAATGTTGTTGACCCACTCTTGTGCCTTTCTGGGAGAGAATATAAGCATTGCTGGTGTATCTGATCATTTTTTTATTATTATTGCTCCAATTTCATGTTTTAGTAAACAGCATTTTGAAAGTATTGTTATGGTGAACATTTTGTGGTTTATGTTAAGCATTTGGTTTCCAAGAAGTGTTGAAAATAAATGTTTTTAGAGTGCAATTATTTTCAAGTATTACACAATAAACTCTAATATTAGTAACTAAAACTGTATCTATGTTTGATTAGTAATTAAGCGCTCAAATGGTTATGAAAGTAATTTCCTTTTATAAGGCTATACTTCAGGACAAATTACTCAATACACTAATATTCAGAACTTCAACTATATCTACATACGATTATTAATGCAGCTCTCTATAGTGGTAACGAAAGTGATTTTCATTTATGGCAGTAGTTTAAAACAAAGTACACTGTAAACTATCTGGTATTTGTAAATAAAACTGTATCTGCACATGAATATTAACTGTTTTCTATAAGAATTGTGAGAGTAATCTCCATTTATAGCAGTTGTTTTGAGTAAATGAGATTTTTAATCATTTTAATATCACCCGTTATTTCTTGATCTTATTCTGTGATAGTGTGTCCCTTTACCCATATTGTAAGCAAAAGGGCAAATGAACTAGTTTTATATAATGTGAGTTAAGCCACTTGAATATTCTAGACTACTTTCTAGCTTGTGCTTAAAACTAAAGAAATAAAGCATTTTTCAAATCAATTACAGTTGACGTTCACCAAATTCTATATGACTGAAAAATATAAGTCTCTAAATTTCTGCTTGTGTGAAAATTTGGGTAAACTATAGCCCTATTCAATTTGTTTCTATGAAACACAGTGACATGAGTAGATGAATTGTAGAATCTATTCATATTGAACATTTCCTATGTGTTTGACCTGATAGTAAGTGCTTTATATGTATTGACTCATATAATTCAGTCTGCCCTCTGCATCTGTGAGTTCTGCATCTGTGGATTCAACCAACTGCAGATGGAAAATATTCTTAAAAAAAAAAGGATTGTTGCATTTGTAGTGAACATGTACAGACTTTTTTCTTGTCATTATTCCCTAAACAATGCAGTATAACAGCTGTTTACATAGCATTTACATTGTATATAAGTAATCTAGAGATAATATAAAATATATGGGAAGATAAGCATAGGGTATATGCAGACACTACACCATTTTATATCAGGGACTTGAGCATCCATGGATTTTAGTATCTGAGGGAGGTCCTGAAACCAATCCCCCATGAATACCAGGGGTACTTGCAAAAAACCAGGAGGTGATGGTACCTTTATATCTCTAATTTATTACAGATGAGAATAATAACTGAGATTAAGTAATTTGTCAAAATTCACCTAGAGCTCGTAAGTGGTAGGGCTCAAATTTAAAACCAAGTAGTTGACCTCTGGAGTCAAGCTTTGTACTTCTCCATGCTGTATAGCTTAACTTAGGTTCCTGTTGCCTAAAGTATGCAACTAAAAAGATTACTACATTTTAGGTATTCTCCAGGGCCATCTTCCAACTTTCATCTCTGTTCATTTGACAAGTGCGTCTTGTATTCAAATAGGTGCACGGAAATTCTATTTAGCATATAGATTTTGAATTACTTTCCATATGTTTATCAATTTGATTTCTCCCTCAGTTAATCATTCCTGTCTTTTTATCTTTTAATCTTCCCCCTTTGATGCATTCAGTTCCCCCATGGACATGGATTTCCACTAAACAAACAAACAATAAGGAAGTTATTATGATACACTGCATTTGCAAGGCACTTTCACAAGCTTGCTCTCATTTGTTCTCACAGATTATTTGTTATTTTTTAATTATAAAAGCTACTCAAGGGTTGCAGGAGTCCTAGAACGAGAGGCTAAGTTGTGGTAGTACCGACTGTGGATTCAAACATGTCCAGGCATATCTAGATGCCCAGCAGGGCAGACTCATCAGGGGTGTATTTATATGAGGGCTTGAGGACTCTGACGTGAGCTATAATAACTGGACAAGTTGAAATTGATATCTGCCTTCAGCACTAAGACCTCTCCCTGAGCTTTGGAAGAATAAGAACCCTCCCTTGAAACAAGAATTCAGTTGAATAGATAGCGAGGAACTAACTTTGAGAGGAGATATTGGTGAAGTCAACTCATTTGATCAGAAAATAATGCTCTGTGTTAGACGGGAAGCAGTGCTTGAGGAGAGCACACGTGCATCTGTGCTGTGCTGGAGGCTCACGGGCAGGATGGTAGTGTAGGGCTCTGATAAATCATAGGCCGAATAAAAAAGCTCTAGCATTAGAGTCATACTAAGAAGTTGAAAGCACAAGGCAGTGCTATTTGTGGCTTAGGAACACACTAATGTACAAGTAAGGGCAGAAATGACTGTTGGAATGGAATGGAAGGGCAACTAAGCTTACAACATCATGGCTGACATCCAGAGGTATTACAGAAACAGTAGTTGTCACTAGGGAACAGGTTTGGAGTAGAGAGGCAGAGGTGACAAATGCTGTAAGGAGGAGGAAAATTATCACTGGCCTTTGACAAACCATGTGAGCTACTCCTTCAACATGCCCCATCCTCTTGACCCAGAATGGAGAGGTTAGAAGAAAGATTGGATTCCACAGAGTCAGCTATTGGAGGCTGAGAGACTGACTGGATTTTTTTATTTTTTATTTTAATTTAATTTTATTTTTTTTTGAGACAGAGTCTCACTCTTTTGCCCGGGCTAGAGTGCCGTGACGTCAGCCTAGCTTACAGCAACCTCAAACTCCTGGGCTCAAGCGATCCTACTGCCTCAGCCTCTCGAGTAGCTGGGACGACAGGCATGCGCCACCATGCCCGGCTAATTTTTTCTATATATTTTTAGTTGGCCAATTAACTGCTTTCTATTTTTTTTAGTAGAAATCGGGTCTCGCTCTTGCTCAGGCTGGTTTCGAACTCCTGACCTTGAGCGATCCACCCGCCTCGGCCTCCCAGAGTGCTAGGATTACAGGCGTGAGCCACCGCTCCTGACCGACTGGATTTTATTATTATTGTAACTCTCTTAGACCTGCCCTCCCACTGCCACATTGGTAGTGTCTAAAGAAACTATGAATAATACAGGTATTATAATTATTTTTCTATCACTACCAAAAGGAACCAATCTAGACAAATCCTCATTCAATTTATCACATCCCAATTTTATGTAAACACAATTTCCGAAGTCATCTTTTTCCCCTACTATTGGTTCTCTTCCCTTTTTTCACATAATTTTTTTATTATTTTGTTCTTTATTTTGCACAATTATTGAGTGCCTATACCGGTAAAACACTCTACTAGGTTATGTGTGGAATAGAGAGGGGGATATAACACAGGTGTTTTCAGCTTATAAAAGGAGCCAGAAATGCTCACGAATTATAAAATAGCATCCAAAAGATGGAGAAAGTCAGGAATAGTAAGTACTGAGTAATGGCTGATCATGAGCTCTCTCGTGTTCTGGATCCCAAGTTGATGGAGGGACCTTTTTTGTATTCTAGTCTAGTGGCATAGTCAGTATTAGTCCTACCTGGATCAGGAAACAGGAGAGACAAATGGTTATTTTTTTTTTTGAATCTCTTGCATACTTATATTAACTTTGGAAATTTTGCTGTCTCAGATAATCTTTATATTGAAGATCATAGATCCAAGGAGTCTCCTTTAAGCTAAGTCATTGAGGAAGGGTAGTTCTGGCCTACGGCCTGCAGAGCATGGAGGCATAGGAATAAAGCTAGTATGGAGAACCAAAGAATGCATACAAACAACCTAATCAAAAGAACAGTGAAGGCAAGTAAAATGCAGGGGTTAAGCAGTGTGCCTGCAATTGGAAGGGTGCCAAGATGGAGGAAGCATGCTGAGAGATAGGATAAGAATTCTGGGAAATATGACATTTATGTGTCAGAATACAGAGACAGTAAACTTTTGTGAGGCATCTGTGACCTCACCTGTGGGTAGGAAAGGAGTTATTAAAGCACCAAGCCTGATCAGATTCAATCTGTGTTACTGTTATTTCCCCCAGTTATTTGGCCAACTCATTTTAAAAGTGTTTTATTTTGGCACATTTAAATATCAAGAAGTGGTATGTCTACTCCTTACACATTTCTTTTAAGAATGGTGCTATTATATTGACCTGATCCTCCCTTCCAACTCAAAGGGAGACAGGATCATGGAGGAAAAGAATTCTAATACCGAATCAAGGCAATGGGCCAGCCAACCACATGTTGCTTATTGGAGATACTCCTAAAATTCAGTCAGCTAGAAATGACAAAACCAAACCGGTGAGTGAATATATGTATGAAAATCACACACAAAATGAAAACTGATGTCAATAGTAGTGTCAGATAAAATATAATTTGAGAAAAAAACATTTAATGGAACACGTTAAGTTTGTATTGATTAAAAAGCATAATAAAAATGAAGGTATTTTAGTCATGAACTTTATGCACTAAAAAAGTAACATCAAAATTCATTAAGCACATAATGATGATGTTAAAAAGAGAACTGGACAGAAACTGAATTACAAAAGCTTAGCGTATCATCATTAGCCTCCAACTATCAAGTAGATTAAAAATATGGAAATATGATACAAGAGTATTCATTGCATTATAACATGTAATATCAAGAAATTGGAAACCTAAATGTCCATCAAGACACTATTGGCTAAGTATATTATGGTAATCCATACAATAGACCCTCAATAAACCCCTTAAAAATGTGATGTCTCTCTATAAAATAGTGTAATAAAATAGTGTAATGGACACAAAGGCCTGAAAAAGAGCAAATATGTTTTATGAGCTGTCTGTTTAAAACCCCCTCACTATTTTGGGGAATTAAAACCTGCATCCCTGCCTGAGGCCAGTAATCAGAAGGGCAGGGGAGTGTCCTTTGTTCTTTGTCCCATAGGAGATGGCTCAACAGAATTGTTTGGGCAGAGGTCACGAGATTGTCTTCACTGGAGATGCTATAGTTCAACAGCAATAGCCTGGAGCCAAAAACTGCCTTTAAAAACTCTGTATCACTGCTTATAGAAAGGGGGACGATAGTTTTTTTTTTTTTTAAGACGAGAGTCTGCCATCCTCCTCATTTGCCAGCACATTAATAAAATTCTCTTTCCTTCTCAAACCACTTGTCCTCATTCTTCTGATGCAGCCTAGGGGACAAGGGCCAAACTTTTGGTAACAATAGTATAGAAAGATGACTTTGCTATGTTATTAAGTGAAAAGAAATTATTGTAATGTGTTTAGGACAATGCTTTTGTGGAAAGACAAAACTATATTTAGTGTATATATATACATATTCTCTATGTAAATGTGTAGAGAAATGGTTACTGAAAGTCAGGGAAAGGATGAGAGAAACTGCCACTTTTTTGCTCTCTACCTAAATAGTTGGAATTTTACTGTATGTGTTTGTGTTTTATTTTTGCACATTTAGAAAATAATTTTTAAGAAAAAAATTATAGAGAATTTGTGAAGAGCAATAACCAGAGATAAAACTAAAAAAAAAAATAAGTATCCAAGAATTTCTCCCAGGAAATTCTCTCAGCTTTCGCGGGTTTACAGACAAATTTCCGTACAATATATTCTATTCAAGTTCTTCAAAATGATTGCAATCATCTGAAGTGGATTTTAGTTTTTATTTTGCCTTTTTTTTTGGAGGGTTTCTTGAGTATATTTTGTGGCTGTCCGGCATCTGAACCTGCTTTTTATGTTTGAGGAATTCCCCACAGTGCGAGCAGGGGAGAAGACAGGGCTTGCCTTCCGCTACAGGAACTAAAAAGGCCAGATACTCACTATCTTCATCTCAAAGCCTAGGATATAGGTACATGACCTAGGTTAAATCCATCAGATTCTTCTATCAGGGGCTTGGAATCTAAAACAAAAAAGCAGAAACAGGGAAGGCTTCCTTCTTCTGACGGTGGATGTTGAGTGCAATAGCCAGGATCTAATGGAAGCAATTCCAGCAGTGTGCTCAACAGACTGTGCCAATGGCATGATGTGGGCTGTGTTTCAGACCCCTATCGTCCTGTGGCTCAGACAAGGCTGCAGAGAAACAAAAGGGAAGGCCCTCTGGAAAGCAGAACATAGAGTTCATGATGACACAAAGTTTGCAAAGGAAATAGAATGAGAAAAGACCCTGTCTACCCACTCCACTCCCAGTCCTGAGAGGAGATTAGATTAGAGTCACTTGGGCAGGAGGGAGTATGTGTGTGGGGGGGGTGGGCGGGGGGCGGTAATGGACAAGTCCTTAGAGGTGGTCATAAGCTAGACAGAGAAAGACTGGACTTAGGGGAATATGGATGATAGAAGGGAATTGGCATTGAGGAAAACCAGTACTCTATTGATGACCACTGTCGGGGAACCAAATGAAAGCCGAAATCAATACCAGCAAACATTCATCTCTAGTCAAGAAAGTACATGACTATGCCAAGGACCATCACTATGTCATCTTTATCTGTGAGACACTGCTGCTCATCCAGCAGAAGTAGGCCTGAGCTTTTCTGGGTCCCATTCAAACTACTCTTTGTGAATAGCTTTCCTTTCCAATATAGCCCAAGATTCTGGTAAGTCCCCCAAAACAGAAAGGTGATGCTAATGTAGGAGTGGGGGGAAATTTCCCCTTTCCCCTTGAAAGTTCACTGAAAGATCACCTCACAATTAAGGCAGATGAATAAAAGAAAGGTTTATTTACCACGCGCACGGGGAGATTTAAAGAGTGATTACCCAATATCCCAAAAATGTTCAGATATTTTTATACCTGTCCTTTTGGAGGGAAGGGGAAGATGAGGAGTACAGGTAATTTTGTTTAGGGGCAACAAATGGAGCTAGGAAGGAGACATGGATGGGGGAAACAGATTGACTTATAAATGATTCTCTTTACAAATTAACCTGATAGACAGGTATATTATATTTAAATGATTTGGGCCAGGTTTGGTTGCATTCTTGAGCTTCTTTCCTGCAATATACTGAGATAACAGGGAGAGGAAGGGAAGTCAATTGCCCGTTTGATATTTTGATCAGTCAGTTCAGTTTATATAGACAGAGGGAAATCCCTCTGCAATGCTTTTTGATCTTGAATGGCCTTTAATTCAAAATATTGTTTATACCAAGGAATCATATTTTAGGGTAAAATTTCCTGATCTCCCTCAGTGATATAGTAGAGAAACTCCTGTTACTTTTTCTTCAGTGAGACTGGATAGTGAGTGGTGGAGAAATCTACTTTTGTGATATAGAGATAGGTAGATGATAGATAAACAGAGATAGAGATATGTATACCAAACTGCTAACAGTGAATGAGATAGAGTGAGGAGATTTTATTTTGACTGTTTTATATATTTCTGTATTATTTGAATGTTTTATAATAAACATGGATTACTTTCATAATAAAAAGACCTCTCTCATATAGAGCAGACAAATCTACTAGATAATGCAAATGCTGCATTTTATCTGACTTGTTGACAAGGAGAATAAATTAAGCATTCTTTCAGAAGCACTTAATGTCTACAGCAACTATTGGTTAATGTCAATGCATATAGAATGCCCAGTCACTTGGGGTCAGGACATTTTTAAAACCAACCAGGTTTCGGTGGGAAACAATTATCTACTCCCAAACACATTTACCAAATATATATCAACACAACTCTCTTAGCTCCTTAATCCTTAATGCCCTATGTCTGTGGCTATATTTTTCTTACATGTTTTTACTGTGGGCATTTTAGGAACTTCTACTTCTGCCCACAAAGAATATCTCCTATGGTACTTGCTTTCTTGCCACAAATAACTAGAAAGATGCACAAGATATATGAAACAACTCTTTTCAGACATTGGGCAACAGGCTGTACAGGATCTTGACCCCTGAGAGGAGGGAAATAAATGAGGGGAGCCCTACAATCACCTGGACTTTTTGGTAGAGACACTTTCCCAACAGTGGCACAGGGAGAGGGGTTCTCACTGAGTTGAAGAGGTAGAGATCAGAATTAAGGGAGGCCAGTGCAACTAGAATTTGTGAGGGAGAGTTCTGGAGAAGAAGGAGCTACATAGAGAAATGGCTCCAGAAATCTACACCAGAGTCTCAAGGCTTTGGCTCAAATTAATCTGTATATATGTACGGTAAAACTTCCTCAGGCTGGGCAAAGAACAACTGCTAGGGAAAGAACAGTTACTAGGAAGCTGTAAGCCAAAGTTTCAAGAGGAGTTCACACAGGGCTGGGAATCATTTTCATTCTTACTGGCCAGGAGGAGAGACATTGTTGAATATCCAGGGCATTCAGTAGAGATCTCAGGGGATCGTACTTCAGTACTGGGGCTAAAACAGGCTTAAATACAAGCTTCAAAAACACTAAAATGATCTTAGTTTTACTTATCTGACAGAATAAAGCTCTATGCTCTTTAAAAGAATACTATAAAATCTAACAGTCCACAACGTAAAATTCACAGTGTCTGCCATCCAGTAAAATAATTACTAGACATGTGAAGAAGCAGGAAAATGTGACCCATAAGCAGAAGGAAAACAGACCCTGAAATGAGAGATGATGGAATTTGCAAACATTAAATTATTAGGACTAAAAGTAAGGAACAGTTAGACAACTCTTGTCGGAGTTATTCTTGTTTTTGTTAAATTATCAAGGTCATTAAAACAGCTATGTTACATATATTCCATACACTTAAGAAGGTTAAAGAAACCAAGAAAATAATGAGAAGAAAAATGGAAGATGTAAAAGAGACTAAATGGAACTTATAGTAATAAAATATGCAATATCTGAGAAGAAAATTTCATTGGATGGAATTAACAGCATTAGATATTGAAGAAGAAAAGATTAGTGAACTTGAAGACACAGCAATAAAAACTACAAACTGAAGCACAGAATGGAAAAAAAGACTAAAAACAGTGCGAGGAGTCTCAGTGACCTTATCAAGTAGTCTAATATGCTTATAACTGGAGTCCTAAAAGACTGAAGGGGAAAAATATACTTAAAGAAATGATGGCCAAATGTTTTCCAAATTTGATAGCAACTACACATGCACACATCCAAGAAGCTCAACAAACTCAAAGCAGGAGAAATAAAGTGGCCATTTGGTTTGTGTTTATTGTTCCCTGAATCCTGGCTTAGGAACTGGCTTTTACTCTGATTCCTTAGCTCTATTTTTCCTTGTTTCTGGCTCCTTGACCCAGTATCTTTTCTGATTTCTCAAAACTGATTGCCATCTCAACCAAAGCTCTCTCCATATTGACATCTCCCTCATATATATATATATATATATATATATATATATATATATATATATATATTTTGGTAAAGCCAAGTAAATGTAAGATTAGTGTCTGGGGCACAGGAGACAGTTTAAGCAAGTTCTACTCTAGGTTGTTCAGGGGAGATTTTCTCTTCGTCCTCTCACTACCAGAGTGCAAGACCTGAGGGTAGAGGGAAGGGAGGAGTCAAGACTGAGGAGTGGTCACATAAAAAAAGGGTAAGAAGTCACTCTTCTTAATTCTAGTCTGGGCCCTAGGCTAGGATAGAGGTCAGGTATATAAAGAGCCATCTTTATTCACATATAGTCCAGCCCAATTTAACCTGAGACTACATAGAGATTTGAGGCCACAGCTCTAGCTGGAATGCAGTGTGCATTTGTCCAGTGTCTCCTCTGTGCAATACTTACTCCTTAGGAACCTCACACAGGAGCAAGTAGCATGATGGAATGTGAAGATTCGCAGATTTGGAATCCCAGCCATCTCTCTTCCCATCAGTGCTATGACTAACATATGTGCCCTGTGATGTGTTCAATTATGTAGGGATGAAATTTGTTTCATGCAAAGTATCTGATTATAAATATCTCAATAGATACATTCTTTGTGAAAATGAAATAGTATCGTTATTCTACTTGAAGGAGTAAACTGTTAGTAGGATTCATTTTCTCTTTTTAGAAGAAAATTTGACTGCCATGCTATTTCTGTTACAAAGCCTGAGTTTTGCAATAGATATTATAAATATCACCATTACAAGCTGGATAGGTTTTTCTGGTATAGGTTACCTATTATTTTATTCACCTAGAGGACATAGCTCTTCTTATAAGTCTCCTCTTCATTTCTATAAGTTCTCTACCAGTGAAGTGTTGACATTATGAAGAGTTAATTTATCATTAATGCCAGCTTATCAATAAAATCATTTTCATGGGCAAGTCTAAAGGATCCTATATTATTGCAAAAGAGCACAGTTGGAATAAATTATAACTACATTTCTTTTATGCTGAAATGAAAGGTTATTTCCTCAGGTCTTTACTCACACTGAGCTATGAAACATGTGTCCTAATAAGCTACATTCAACTTTTTTAATACACCATCTTTATTGGTTTCTTTCTACCCTCCATTTCATTTACTGATCTGCATTTCTGTTTATGCCAGCATCCTCTAATAATGCCACGACTTGCTCAGCAAAATCCTACCACTTCTGGCGACTGACCAAGCTTACACAATGTGCTTTCACATAAAAGCTTCCTCATTGCAGACTGCTATGCGAACTATTTTGGTAGGGATTTTATAATGCTGCTTTGTAATTAAATGAATGAAAATTAAGGATCCAATTTCAAATTAGCTTGTACAAAGTCATTATCTATTATTCTGACCAGAAAAGCAGTAAGCTCTATATCATTTGAATAATATGCTAGTGGGAAAGGCATGTCACTTATCCTAAGTCTTAATATCGCATTCATATTTGAACATAGTTTAAGTATATTTAATAAAATGTAAGGATATGTAAAAAGCACAAATCACTTATGAAGATTCATTTCTTAAACTAAGATAGCATCTACAAGCTTCTACGTAATTTACAAAATAAAAATTCTACTGTAATTTAACCTAAAGCATTTGGAATGAGTTCATCATCACGTATTTTGAGGGAAAAAATTTCTGAGGGTTTAAAAATATTTAGTGATGAATTTGGAGTTTCTTTAATTGTGAAAATCCAAGTGTTCTTCTGTTTTATCATTCATTCTAATAAAATACTGAAAAGCAATCAATCTCTCATAAACATAAAAGTGAGTCATTTTTCTAAAGCAACTACTATGATGTGAACAGAGACTCAAAACACATGCTCCTTGATAATTTCTGTGAAATAATACAGTACTTTCTTTTGTATGGCATTTGCTGTACATAAAATAAAAGTAGCTGAGTGACAATCACAGAATTAGACAAATTTTCCAAATGTTGATTTTGGAAATCTGTGAGTATGTACAATAAATATTATATGGCGTTTATTTTTCACTGCCAAAATAAGCGAGATCTGCATTAGCACCGGGTCATAAATCCAGAAATGTATCTTTTTGCCATCGGTAAGTGCAGGTGCGCACACACTCTCGTACAAAGAGGGAGAATTTCTTGACAACTGAAAGGAATTCACTAGTGATCACTCACTGGTGTCAGAAGTAAGAGGTAGTTAAGGGAGGGCTGGTAAATCCCACCTCCCACACACACTCTTCTGACAACTGGAATGTGATCCCAGTAGAATGACAAAGAAGCAAATGTGTCAACTATAATGATAGTAAAATTAATGCTTGAAGGAGTGGCTCAGCCTGTCACCTGGCTCTGCTGATAATGTAGTTGCCCCATTTTTATTGACAAGTAGCATGTCTATCTACATTTTATATCTAGGAAGTTGTGTAGTTCTGTGGACGTGGATATAGTCACTTTTGTTTTAGAAGCAGTTTTATTGAGACTATTTAACAATGACCATAATTAGAATATTAAAATTTGGATATGTTATTGTATTCCAAACAGAGGGAACTTCTGTCATCAGCTTATAACACAAATACACTTGGAATCCAATTCTTAAATACCCCAATTCAGAAGTCAATCTATTCTCTTTAAAATTATAACTGTTATATTAGAAAATAGGAAAATAAAAACAAACCGCAATTAAACAATTATAGACTCCATTAAAGTCAACAGAGTTCCATTATAGAATCTGTATGCTTAAACATGGGTCCACCTGTTACATTACATAAGCTTTAAAATCTTTACCAAGCCTTTTTCTCATATTATAAAATGTGATTATATCATTCAGAGAAAGTTTCTTTCTCTGATGGTTTGATCTCTTCCTTCAGAACAGTTGGAAAGCCTTGAAGAAATTACTAATTTCTGCATTTGTTGTACTTTAGGTCAATTTATTCAATTAAAAACATATATTACCAAGTTTATGAATAAAGTAAAATAAGAAAATATGAATGTATTTTATATCTTTCTCATTTTAATACATAACTTTGCTGCCTTTTAAAATACAACTTCTATATGTAAAAGAAAGTACATATTGGGTTTGATACAATTATAGGGGAAAAGGCTGACCTTTTTTTTTTTTTAAGGCTGACCTTTTTTTAAAAAAAAAAATTATAACATGGAACGCTTCACGAATTTACGTGTCATCCTTGTGCAGGGGCCATGCTAATCTCTGTATTGTTCCAATTTTAGTATATGTGCTGCCGAAGCGAGCACAATGAAAGGCTGACTTTTTATGGCTTATTTTAAGAAATGGATATATTATTTAAGAAATTACCTCTTCCTGGATTATATAAATGATAATATGACCCCAACATTAATTTAAAATTAGGGTGTAAAACATCTGTTATGATAATTCATCCTACATTTCACAGCTTGACATATTTTCCTAAAACATGGCTTCTGTTTTGCCTCTCTCTTGGTTAAGAAACAGGCATCTACCTGGTTTACCACCACATTAAATCTAAACTTCCCTTCCATGTTTCTGAGGCTCTCCATAACTGGACCTTCCTTTCTCTTTCCAATGTTATCGTCAACTTATTTTGAGATGTACTTTTTGTGTCAGATGCTAGGCAAAGCTTTTAAAACGAGAGGCCAAGGGTTGGAAGGTCTAGTGAAAACTGTCCTGGTTGAGAAAGATAATCAGCAGAACTAGATGAATAACTCCCACTCTCAGATTCATGCTAGAGCTTGCTAGTTCACAGCGGTTGACTCCTTTCCTATTTTCTAGCTTTTAGCCTCTCCTGATTAGACTTTTAGATTTTCTTCATGACTTCTTTTTTTTTTTTTCCACCACGTTTGCTAACATCTATGACAATGACTCCCACTAGGAATTTGCCTCCCATTCAAGGTTTGCCATTACTGGTCAGATATGTGTCCTGGTTTCCCAGCCCCTAGCCCACTGTTCCAGCTCAACCAAACAACTTGGTTTCCTAATGGGCCCACCTTATACACGATACACATTCTTATCCCGAATTAGTGAAAGTCTTTGTTTGTGCTAATCCTCTTCCTGGAATGACCCCGATCAGCTTCAAGTTACTAAATTCCTAGTCAGTCCTCAAGGATTCATTCAATTTCCACCACCTGCATTAAATCTTCTGTAGCTGCTCCAGCCCACTGGGCTTTTCTCCTCCCCTCTTCCAATTCCTTTTATACATATAGTTAGGATCTCAACCATTCATTTCTCCTTTCAGCAAATATTTATTTAGGTTTTACTTATAAGAGTGTTAGTCTGTGCATTAGAATTTACAGTCTAGTGGGGGCAATAGACAAATGACAACACAATGTAATAAGAGTTATTATGGGTAGAAACAAGAGAGTTAAATGATGTGTCATGGGGGTCTAAGTTAGATGAGGAAGGAAGTGAAGATAGAAGAACGATGGTAGATACAAAAGCAGAGGGAGGTCAAGGGACTAGAGGACTTCCAAGGTCACAGATCAAAGAAAGTAGAAGCATCAGAGTGAAGGAACTGGAAAGATAAAAGGCTGTAGTCAGAGAGTGGGATGTCTCGATTTAAGATTTTAAAAGTGGAGCAATCCTGAATGATGATAAGCTCCAAGATATGACCATGGGAATAAGTGGCTAAAGGTCAACATTAAATTTTCCTTAATTTTCTATATGTTAATCAACTTTTATAATAAGCGTTATTGAAGGATGTGGTAGGCAGAATTCTAAGATGTCCCCAATGACACTTGCCCTTTTGTAGTCTTCTCCCCTTGAGTGTGGATGGAGCCCTTGCGTGTGTGAGACATCACTCTCACTCCTGTAATTATGTCACATTTTATGGCAAAGGAGATTTTGTCATTGTAATTGACTAATCATGTGAACCCTTCAAAGGAGCTGGGTTCTTCCTGGAGAGAAAAATTTGAAGCATGACAGGGATTCAAGGCAAAAGAAATTCTCCATTGCTGGATTTAAAGATGGAGGGGTCCACGCAACAAGGAATATAAACTCTAGGAGATTAAAGCATCCCCTGAGTCATAGCAGGAAGGAAATGGGGACTTCAGTTCTATAGTGACAAGGAACTGGATTATACCACAACCACGTGAGCTTGGAAGAGGATCCTGAGCTCCAGATGAGAACACAGCCCGCCTAACACCTTGATTTGGGGAGACCCTGTGCAGAGAGCTCAGCCATGTTGTAACCAGACTTACAGAACTGTGAGCTGATAAATGAGTATTGTTTTAAGCCTCTAAATTTGTGATAATTTGTTATGCAGCATTAGAAAACAAATATAGGGTATACTTTACATACAACAAAATGCACTCATTTTAAGTGTGTAGCTTGATGAGTTGTGACAAATGCATACAGCACCACAATTAAGGTACAGAACATTAATATCACATGCAAAATTCCCTCATGTTTCTTTACCATCAACCCATCCCCCAGCAGCAGGCAACCACTTGTCTGATTTCTGTTGCTTAATGTGTTAAATCTTGACTCTGTCTCTGTCTCTGTCTCTCTCTCTCTCTCTGTCTTTGTCTGTTTTGTTTTCATTTTATTTATTTATTTTTTAGAGATGGGGTCTTGCTATGTTGTCCAGGCTGGTCTCAAACTCCTGGCCTCAAGCAATCCTCCCACCTCAGCCTCCCAAGGGGCTAGGACTATAAGTGTGAGCCACTGCACCCAGCCTGTCTGATGAGGGCAATTATTATTCTTGTATTTTTTTATACCTCTCAATTTTTTTTTTTAAATTACCATTCTGAGTCCAGAGAATGGCAATGTACATATGGTACATAGTCTCCATAAGTACTTCTTAGTTCATAAGTTCAAAAAATATTTGCTGCACCCTGGCTCTGTATTTGGGTCAATTCAGGCACTGGGGATAGATATACTAATAAATGAAATTGTCAAAGTCTATCACTTATGTAGCATAAACTCCAAAAATTCTGGGAGGGTGATATTTTTTTGAGGACATGATTGGCTCCATGCCTGTGGGTCCCCTAAACTTTACTGCTGGGACCATATAATCCCTATTTATATTAGCCTCACCTCAGATATTCAGTTAAAGTTGTCTAAGTAGCTCAAGGCTCAGGTTCTCAGAATGAAATAGCAAGTTTGTTTTGCTGCAGAGTTCCATGAATTTGTATATGAGATTAATTCTCTATCGTCAATCTTTGTCCAGCATTCACTTATTCTGGGTTTCAGATCCAGCTCTATCCTTTTTGGAGCATGGTTCTCTGCTCTGCCTGAACACTAGAATCACTTGGGAGGACTTTAAAAGGTGCTGATGCCTATTTCCACCACAATTTGGCTTGGGCCTGGGCATTAATACTTGTTAAAAGCTCTGATGTGTCTAAAAATTATAATGTGCAACCAAGGTGTGAAATTACTCCACTGGTCGTTTCATAGAGTAGTGTTCTGCTCTTTGAACCTGTTATCTGTGGCTGGGTTCCTATTTCTCCTGCCCAATCTCCCTGATGCTGACCACTGTAGCAGATATGACTAGCGATCCACCAAATATTAAAGTTCCCCTTCCTCACTGTAGGAAGTGAATGACCAGCCAGGGTATACCCAATCTCTTTTTTGCATGTAGGTGTGAGCAAAAGTGAGGTATGTCACTCAGTGCTAACTTGGTTAAGAAGCAGGTAGTGTCCTCTCTACCATGTCCTTTCCCTTCCATGGTGTCCACTGAAACCATGTGTTGAATATAGCTTTTAAGATGGAAAGAATCTGGGTCCTTGAATCTCCAAATGGAAGATCTCCCACCAAATACTGCATTAGACTGTTACCGATGCTGCTAGTTGCCTGCTCAGTATCTGTTCTCCCCTTCATCCTAACAGAATTTCTATTCATTTGAGGATGGCATTGTGTCAAGATAAAAAATTATGTCATGGTCTCCATTGCAGATAGGAGTGCTAAAAGCAGACATGTAAGCAGAAGTAGTCAGGACTTCCTGGAAGTCTCTTTTAAATGGTTTACTGTGTCCTTCCCCATTTCATCTGTTCTTCCTCTATGAAAGCAGATGTAGCAGTTGGAGTTTCACCGACCATTATGTAACCTTCAGGATGAGGGTCACACACCCGAGGGATGACAAATGAAGACAATAAGGTTCTCTGATGACACCGAGAGGTGTCATACCAGGCCTGGTGTAAAAACTGCTAGATTTTTAATTATTGAAAGAAAAAAAATCTCATGTAAGCCAGTATTTTTCAGATCTTTAATACTAAGAGCAGGATATAATTCCTAACTTATATTTTCCTAATGTTATACTTCTTCTGCCTTCAGAGATCTTATCTATTCTTTGGAATATATAAGAATAGATCTTATCTATTCTTTGGAATCTTTGGAGTATATTGTCATTCACTGGCTCTTCCTGACACTACCTATCTATCTGCATTACTTTCTGCGGCTTGCTGTTTAGATTCCTGAGCCTTGAGCTACTTAGACAACTTTATCTGAATATCTGAGGTGTGGCTAATATAAATAGGGTTTATATGGTCCCAACAGTAAAGTTTAGAGGACCCCCAGGCAGGGAGCCAATCACACCCTCAAAAACTATCAACCTCCCAGAATCTTTGGAGTATATGCTACATAAGTGATAGACTTCAACAATGTCATGTATTAGTATATCCCCAGTGCCTGAACAGACCCAACACAGAGCCAGGGTGCAGCAAATATTTTTTTTACTCATGAATTAGTCTTGTCTCCCGCTCCTTGGTAATCTCCAGCTTGGTCTGTCTTGTCTTCGACAGAAACCTGTCACATTTGATCTAGGTTAGAGTGAGTATATGGCAATTACTTTAAAGCAGACTCTGATATGCTTCCCAGCTAATGTAAATGGAACAACTTAATTCTCTCAGCATGTTTTCTATGTCCGCTTTTCTCCAAAACCAAATTTAGATGGCCTTGCCAACTCCGTTTTCAGGTGAAAGTGAAAGAACTACTAGTATATAGATTATATGACGGCGGACAACACCCTGTGAAATCCATCATTCAAGGAATAGAGGAGATTGGATAGTGTGACCTATGATTTATAGGTGGAAAGAAACCACTTATCATCTCTAGGAAGATCTGTTATACCTATTGGCTTTACTCACGCTGTGTAGTATATTGTTTTCCAGGTAGGGTAAATCTCACATCCCTATTAGAGTTATTTCCTTTGTATATCCATGAGAGTAGGAAAATGGTAAAAAATGCTCACAAGATAACTCATGGGCCAGTAACTTTTGTTCTCAGTCTGGGAGGTTGAGTGACAATGTGAACTCGTGGTGCACAGCATGGGCTGGTTGTTTGAAGAATGTCCCTTGACGAAAGCAGTGATGAAGGGAGAAGCAATGCAAACAGCAGGAAAGTCACATCTGTGGGCGGCCCTGTGGCTTCTGATTTGCCCATTATCACTTTGAGAAAACCCCCTGAAGACGGGTAGCTTTGTGTATTCAGTAATTCAAATAAGAAAAAGAAAAAGGTGGTAATATTTGCTGAAAAGTCAGATCAAAAATATTAAATGTATTTTTCTAAGGTAGACATATTTCATGTAGGGTACTAAAGTTCGTGTGTCTGGAATGTCTTGGATTTTTGGTCTGTATTTTGTAAGTTCTAGTTCTTAAGACTGAATTGATTAAAATGAACTTGTCTATGCAATTGGGTTCATATGTTTAAAATCTCATTAATAATTAAATATTTTCACTTGACTGGTCTTTTAATTTCCTTGTCAGTATTCTTTTATGCTAGCATGACTGTTAGTTCCCCAAAGTCCTAAGTTAGAGGCACTTCAAACACTGATAGAAAAATAGTTTATTTAGAGACAATTTGTAACCATTTGTGCTTATAAGAGGAAGTAAAGTCATGGATAAATGAAAAACACAAAACCTTTCTCTGCCCTCAAACTATTCTAATCATTAGCTTGATCCTTTTTAACCATCAAATTGTTTTGTTCTTTAAAAATGGCCAATAAATGGACAAACCGACTAAATATTTTATTATTTAATCTGCACACCATTTTCTAATCATTTCTCTGAGATTTGGGGGACAAATAGACCCTTCATGTATTGAGATGCTCTGAATGCCCTACATCTCTTCTGCAGTTTTGCTCTGCATGGAGATAAATATGGAGCTGAAGCAAAGTTAAGCCCTTTACAGTCAGCTTGAAGGTTGACACTATCCATACCCGCAGTAGAAATTTTAGGATTTAAAACACTAAGACCTTTAGATTTAGACAAAGCCTTCTTAAATTTTGAGGAGTTTCATCTGGTGGTATCATAATCTGCATGGCTTCTACCACTAAGTGTGTTGATCCTTTTCTGAGTCATTGGGAAAAGAAAGAGAACAGTGAATGGGTGGGTCCAGGATCAGGAGGAGTAACCAGGCTCTGGCACTGAATCCTACAGAAAGTGGTTTTCAATACTAATGCCAGTGTCCAAAGGATTAGAGATGGCTCAGACTTGCTCAGCAGGGCAACAGCGGAGTCACAGTACTTCCATTTCTAGAAACTTACCCTATGGAAATAATCAAGGATGTGCCCCTAAAGATAACTATAAGTATATTCTTCTCAATATTGTTTATAATAGAGAAAAAAAGCTAAATGTCCAACAGCAATAAGGGAATAGTCATATAGGCATGGTACATGTCTCCATATAAGGGAACATATATGCAAATGTAAAATAATATTTTAGAAGAACAATTATTAACAAAGGTAAAGTTAACTTTGAAAAGAAGATTAAAGTATGATATATATAAAAATAGCAATTCCTCTCAACTCTCTATCTTCATTGCCCTGCATTATTCCCACTAAAGTACTTATCACCATGACATACTTTGTATTTACCTGTTTATTTTTTATTGTCTGTAGCCCTCTCCCCTCATTAGAATGTAAGCTCCATGAGGGGAAAGACTCTGTTTTTGTTCACTATTTTATCCCTCATTCCTAGTACAATGCCTGGTAGATAGTAAGTACTTAATAAACATTATATCTGTAGAATAGATGGCTGAATATTTATAGCATGTGTTGTAGACCAGCGCAAAGTGTAGATGCACCAAAAAATGGCTTGAATATAGTCTGAATGATGATTAGGGAAGCCTTCCTGGAGAAGATGATCCCTGAATCTATAGTAAAGCATGGGCAAGGGAAAGACTTTGGAGGTGTCCTGTTTTATATAGACTAATGGCCTAGAACCATAACAGGACCATGTTTCCAATTTGAAATACCACTTGTGACCTAGATTCTTGTTGCTATGATCCATTCATTAGTCTTTTTAAGAGTCGTCTGCCTGTGGCTACTGTACTGCAGTGGATTGCCTGGCTCTTCTGGAGGGACCAACCCCACAGCAGGGTTCTTTTCCCATTCTGTCCTTAACTAGCTTTCTGTCTTTCCCCACCGGCTCTAGGTGCAGAAGTCCTAACCTAGTTCTTTTCTAAGCCTGTCCCTTTTATGATGGCTCCCTCTTTTAGTTGACTTCATGCTCCAAAAATCTTGTAACCAATATGATGTTATATAGGAAGTTCAAAATCTTTATACATTATAATATGCTGATATATTCCACTATGACACATGGGAAAAACTAGATGGAATCATTTTCTAGCAAAGTTACTTTCCTTTTCCATATTGGGCATGAATAATGATATCAAAAACAGTAATGATGAGAACAACATCAGTCCATATATTTGCATATTGTTCCACATATTTTCCTGGCCCTTGTGTATATTACCTCATTTGAACCTCACAAAAACTCTATGAAGTAAGCAAGGTGATGATTATCACCATTTTACTGATGATAAAAACAGATTAGAATATACATTGCGACTTTCCCAATTTCATAAAATATCTTAAACTTCGGTCTTAGGAACTTAAAATCCTGAGACACAGTAGAAATTAGGGGAGAAAATTGTCAAGTGGCAACTTGCTTCTAAAGGAAAAAATTACACACACTGTGTTAATATTTTATAAAGGGGAGGGGTGGAGGACACAAGGAACTTTTGCCAAAATATAGAAAGTGATTCTTTTGGTCATTATTGCCTGCTTTGATAAAGAAAGTTGTCTAAATTCCATTTAGTTTAAAATTATGTAAAGAAAATGGATCAGGTTCATGTAGTTTCAAGTAAACTTGAATTGGAGAAAATGTTGTAATAGATGAAACCTATCCAATTAAAGGGCTATTTTTAAATATGACAAAAATATTTGAGTATTGCTAAAACAAACAGGGAATGTAAGAGAAACACATCAAGAAATGAAAATAAAATTCCACTTCCAAGATGTCATTGTATTTCATATTAGGCAACAAAGAAAACCAAAATGAAAACATTTAATTCTGGTTATCAGATTAAGATAAAATAAGGTATAAAATAATAGAATGGATTTCTTCATGAATTAAAATATAAAATTTAATCCTCAGTTTTAAATATTGTATCTCAAAAATTAAACTCTGCCATAAAGTAATCAATATACGGCCCATTTTCATTAAAGGACTGAATTTATAAATGTTGTATTATACTGAACACTTTATTATTCAATATAAGTGTCACAAAATGAAGCACTTGGAATGTGAGCTAAATTCATTTACATTCCAAGTAGCACATTGCCAATATTAAAATTGCAGAATCAAGTTAAAATTTTGTTATCAGTATTAAAATTAGCCATAGCCCATTTAATTATTTAAAAGAATTATAATATCATCAAGGGCAATTAGATAGGTAAGAAAATCAATTATATAGGATACATGTAAAGTTTTAAAATAAAAGGAGCAGTTGGTAGATATCCAGTACAAATGCACCTGGTACTTAGCCAAGACAAAAGCACCAAGGCAATTCCTGCCAAGATTTATGTAAAATAAAATTATTTGGCTTCTAGTTGTACTGTGGTAACATTGATATAACAAAGAGAATTTACTTTTTTGTAGTAAAGGAAAAAAATATTTAGAAGCATGTAGCATTTTATGTGGGTGCATCTTATGAAGTATAATACAACAACAATCATTAAAGGGTAGAAATATACAGTAAGATAAAAGGAATAAAGTAAATGTTTGACAGCAAAGTAGGGTGACTATTCTTTTTTATTTTTTTTTTTTAATACAGAGTCTCAGTCTGTTGCCCGGGCTGTAGAGTGCCGTGGCATCAGCCTAGCTCACAGCAACCTCAAACTCCTGGGCTCAAGCAATCCTCCTGCCTCGGCCTCCCGAGTAGCTGGGACTACAGGCATGAGCCACCATGCCCGGCTAATTTTTTTTTCTATATATTTTTAGTTGTCCAGCTAGTTTCTCTCTATTTTTAATAGAGACGGGGTCTCACTCTTGCTCAGGCTGGTTTCGAACTCCTGACCTTGAGCAATCCTCCCATCTCAGCCTCCCAGAGTGCTAGGATTACAGGTGTGAGCCACTGCGCCCAGCCAGGGTGACTATTCTTAACAAAAATGTGTTGTACCTGGGTAATGAACATCCTAAATACCCTGACTTGATCACCAGGTGTTATATGTGTGTAACAAAGCTTCACATGGACCCCATAAATTTGTGCAAATAAAAAAAAAAAGAAAAAGAATAAACAAGAAAATAACCAGACAGAAAAACTGATGGAAGAGATTCTTCACATGAATAACCTCTATTTCCACACCTTACACTCAGCAAAGAGAAAAGTCTTGTATTATATTGACATATTTGCATTTGAATGAAAATATTTTAATAAAGATATAATAATTATATATGACAGGATTTTAGAACCTCTGACTCCAATGGGACCCTGCATATCACCTGATCTAATCCTTTAGCATACTGAGATAGAGCAAGAGCACTTGTGTCACATTCTCAGGACCACAAGGCAGAGCTTGGACCGGATTAATCTAGATTTTTCTTCTCTTTCTTGGTCCAAAACTCACTCCTCTGTACCATAATGCTTTACATTTGAGACAAAGATGTGACTTTACAAAGCACTCAAGATTTTTAGAAGTCAAGTTAAGCATAAAGATGACTGTTTCTAGAATATCAAACACACAATGCTCCCCTTACACTGATGGGCAATGAGGCATGGTTCTAAAAAAAAAAATCTATCCTTCATAAAAATTGCATCAATTTACTTTATTCCCCAAATCAAACAAAGTAAACTTTTTTCTTATTTTGATCTGGATGATCTGGTGGGAAACAGAACACAGGTTCAATGAAACCTTTTCAATTTCAGTCAATGAAATTCTTTCCAGGTCTAAAAAAAGCAATTACTTTAATCATTTTAAAGATCAATATTTGGATCAATTTACCTGAATCCCAATTCATTGTGAAGATGCCTGAAATGATTGGAACAACTGCACTTTGATTCATTTTAGTGGAAATATATATTCATGGCTGAGACTTAATCCTTTCCTATGGCCAAAAGTTTCTTGACGTTACTCTGAAATTTACCTATCCCCAAATTCATGATCAAGTTTTCATGTTTTTTTTTTTTTTTTTTGAGACAGAGTCTCACTCTGTTGCCCGGGCTACAGTAAGTGCCGTGGCTTCAGCTTAGCTCACAGCAACCTCAAACTCCTGGGCTCAAGCGATCCTTCTGCCTCAGTCTCCCGAGTAGCTGGGACTACAGGCATGAGCCACCATGCCCAGCTAATTTTTTCTATATATATCTTTAGTTGGCCAATTAATTTCTTTCTATTTATAGTAGAGACGGGGTCTCGCTCTTGCTCAGGCTGGTTTTGAACTCCTGACCTTGAGCGATCCTCCCGCCTCAGCCTCCCAGATTGCTACGATTACAGGCGTGAGCCACCACGCCGGGCCAAGTTTTCATGTTTTTATGGTCCCCTGTATTTCTCTGGAATCACATTTCCTTTTTTTAGACATAGCCTCATATACTCCCTTTTCAAAATTCACTAACATTTTATTCTACACTGATGGCCATCCATCCTGTCCCCCCTCCTCCAACACACAAAAAGTTCTCAAGAGTAGAAAATAATAGTCAGTTAAGACACAGATGTTTGGTAGATAACTAGATACCCTCACAACTTAGGTGACTCACTCTACCACATGGCAGAGCTGCATATTAAGGTTACTTAAGGATAGTCAAAACATCCTAAGATGTTAAGTCAGTAAATGTCAAGTGTTTTTTTTTTTTTCCTACGTGCAATCATAAGAAAACAGTCCAAGGGACAGGCTATGCCCAGAGGCCCTAGAGATAATCACTCAGAAGTTGCTATTATGGGTTATATTGTGTCTCCCAATAATTCATGTGTTGAAGTCTTAACCCACAGTACCTCAGAATGTGATCTTATTTGGAAATAGGGTAATTGCAGTTGGAATTAGTTAAGATGAGGTCATTGGGATGGGCCCTAATCCAATATCACTGGTGTAGTTATAAAAAGGAGAAATTTGGACATTTGGGCCCAGAGACAGGCATGCATAGAAGGAAGATGACATGAAGAGACACAGGGAGAAGACGGCCATCTACAAGCGAAGGAGAGAGGCCTGGAACAGATCCTTCCCTCATAGCCTTCAGAATGAACCGACCTCACTGATGCCTTGATTTCAGATTTCTAGCTTCCAGAACTGTGAGACAATACATTTCTGTTCTTTAAGCCCCTCAGTTTGTGGTACTTTGTTATAGCAGCCCTGACAAATGAATATGGTTGCCTATCTGAAGTTTCAGACAAAAACAAAGATTTTAAAAAGTCACTTTACATTGATCCATCAACGATCATAAAATAGGGTCTACAAAAGTGACACCTGAGAAGGCCTTTAGTGTATATGGTAGTTTTGTTAATTAAGAGAGATCCCTAAGCTGACTGGGAAATTCAGTTAAACAGAATCTCAATTTCTTAATTAATCTGATTTTATAGTTCAAAATATATTTTACAGCTCCCTAAAAGCCATGACTAGGGATTAAGTGATAAAAATCAGCTGTGATCTCTGCCCTCATAAATCTTACAGGCATATGGAACAAAGTGTGTGTGTGTGTGTGTGTGTGTGTGTGTGTGTGTGTGTGTGTGTGTCTTTATTTATTTATTTAAGACAGAGTCTCACTCTGTTGCCCGGGCTAGAGTGCCGTGGCATCAGCCTAGCTCACAGCAACCTCCAACTCCTGGGCTCAAGCAATCGTCCTGCCTCAGCCTCCCCAGTAGCTGGGACTACAGGCATGCGCCACCATGCCTGGCTAATTTTTTGCATATATTTTTAGTTGTTCAATTAATTTCTTTCTATTTTTTAGTAGAGACGGGGTCTTGCTCTTGCTCAGGCTGGTTTCGAACCCCTGACCTTTGAGTGATCCGCCCACCTCAGCCTCCCAGAGTGCTAGGATTACAGGTGTGAGCCACCACACCCGGCCTTGTGTCTTTATTTTTAAGTTGAACGGGCCAAGACATGGAAAGGAACAGGAAAGAAAACGACATTTGAGTACTTTTGCACGTATTATCTTATTTAAGTTTCATGACAGTTCTATGAGATACTTATTATCTCCATTTTAGAGATGAAGATAAAGTAAGAAACTGAGTAGTAGAACTGAGATTCAAATCCAGACCTGTCTAACTCTAAAACTTCTGTTTTTTTCCACTAATCTCTTTTCAGAGAGAAAGGGAGGAGAAAAGGCGAATGCATGCACCCACATCATTCAAACAGTGCTACATTTACATATGATTGAGCTATCAGTGCATGTGTGTCTCAGGTGGATACTAGGTAAAGTTCTACATCTGTAAATTGGATTCAGCCCAAAGATATCAATTGATATCTGAACACCGTTATTGTTCTTAATTTACCACCTGAAATCATTCTTGCCTCTTAATATCATATTTTTACCAATGACACCCACTATGCTATCATTTTTCCAGACTTTTGTATGGATTACATGGCAATTACTAAGGTACTGATTATGTACATCTCTTCCCCTTCAAGTGTGAACGAAAGTTACTTTCCAAGGTTAGTGTGGGTGAATTAACGGGATAGCCTCAGAAACTTGATTTGTCCACACCTAGAGATTGGCTCTGTTGACTCACACAGACTAGATTCACAAGAAACAATTCAGATTGCCAAAAAATTGATTTATGACAAAAAATACAACTCTCATAGGAGATGGAATACTCGTGTTGATGTGACTGAAGTGTTCTCTCCCCATAGGAAGCCCTACCAAACAGGAGATGGAGAGTTGGTGAGATGAAATTAAGATGCATGACAACTAGCTCTGAAGGACTGGTGTGTCTGGAATAGGAATATGCCTGTCAAATTGACAAAAGTGCCCTATGGCCCTGACGTTCTCTCACTCCGACAGTGCTAGGACATCATGCGTAGGCCTTTGCCATTCTCCTCTTCCTAAATGTTCCTGTTTGACTAAGTCCATTTTTTAAGGGACTCACTCTTTCTTTAGCTATGCTAATATATTCTGTTAGTCTTGCTCTAGCCTGGAAGCCATTCTCTTTCTTTAATGTGCCTTAGTCTGTCTATGTCCTGGTCCATTAGGCCTTGATTTTATAGTTTAACTCTTAGAGGGTAAGATAATTTCCAAATTCTTGGAGGGTATCTTAATATTGCCTGTACATACTTTCCCCCTTTCTTCCGTGTACCTTCTACGGTATGTAAAACCTTACCTCTTTGTTTTCAGGCAGAAGTTTTCTCCGTTGTAGTTTTTGCCTTCTGTGTTTTTGTAAAAACTTCTTGGCTATTTTTAAAGTATATTGTATCACTTTAAGAGAAATTTTTAAGTCCTTTAATGCTAGGAGCTTTACCATATTTTTCTAACGAGTATTCTTATTTATGTGAGAGAGAAAGAAACACAGACTTTCATATGGGAACTGATTTCAAGTTTAGAGTAATATATGTTAGTAAGAAGTGAAAATAAATATTAGTTATGAGATGTTTAAATTTTCCACTTCTTTGTCATATGTATATAAATAATATATTTCAGTAACTATATATTTGTATACTTAAATCCAATATTGCAAGTATTCTTTGCTTTGCAAAATAGATGGATTCCTGGAAAGTTCGTGATAAAATGTAGTACAAAGAGCCCTAGTCAGCAGTCCTGAGTTCTTAACGTTCTTCCTGAGTTGGTTTGTTGTATGGCGTCAAATATTTGAACACTTAGTCCTCTGGCCCTTAAACCTTTAAAATGAGTGTCATGATGGGGCATGGGTCACAATAGGGCAAAGGATTTTAGGTTTGAATGGGATCAGGAATCTGACCAGGGTAAGAGACAGAGGTGTAGGATTACCAGGGAGTTCTTATAAAGGGGATCATACTTGACCTATCTAACTCAAAGGGCACTTGTGAGAGGGATCATGTGAAATTGGGTAAGAGGAAATACTTTGAAAAGAATGAGTTGAAAATTTTTAGAAAGGAAGGGGTAAGATAATGACTTTCCTTTTGACACTGTTCATGTTTTATGTCAAAAGTACTAAACCTACTGGAAACTCCAGCCTTATCTGGAATTTCATTTTTCCTTTGAAAACATTTTCAGATTTTCTTTACTCTCTTTAGTCATTCCTATAAGCTATTACTTCTATGCAGATAATCCTTAAAGCTATCCCCACCACAACTTTTATCTTGAGGCAGAGAAATGCATCCCAACTGCTTGCTGGACTCTCCACTTGGATGCTTATATATTGCCACACACTCAGCATCATTAAAGAAGTCATCATCCCCTGCATCAAACTTTCAAGTACAAACAATTTCTTCTGATATGTAACCTCAGAGTTAGCCTAGACTTTTTTTCCCCTGTACCCAATGATTTGTCAAGTTCTGCATGGTTTTATACCACAATATCTTTTAGTCCTTTACTTCCATTCCCTTGTTGCTGTTCTTACTGCTATCATCTTATTTTGGTCCCTCATTACATGTTATCTGAATTATAGTAAGTCTCCTCTCTGTTCTCCCTCTTTCCCCTGTCTCTAATCCATCTTCCACAACCCTGGAGAGTAATTTAAAACATGTCTGATCACAGTACTCTTCAGTTAATCTGCTTCAGTGGATTCCTATTGCCTTCTAGATAGAACCGAGTACAAGGAAGCTTTTCACCATCTGGCTCCAACCAGCCTCACATTTCACCACTTTGTTGCAAATATGCTTCAGCCATACTAAACTTCCTGTAGTTTTGCTAATCTGCCATGCTGTCTCTTTGCTTATACATGTTGCTCCCTCTTCTTGGAATATCCCTCCTGCCTTCTTAATTATTAATTTTCTCTGCCTTGCTAACTCCTATCTGGACTTTAAGACTTACTTTCATTTCCTCCTGCAAGCATTCCTTAACATTCCCCTTTGTTTTTGCATAATATTTTTATAGCACATTCTGTTCTTTTTTTTTTTTTTTTTGAGACAGAGTGTCACTCTGTTGCCCGGGCTAGAGTGCCATGGCATCAGCCTAGCTCACAGCAACCTCAAACTCCTGGGCTCAAGCGATCCTCCTGCCTCAGCCTCCCGAGTAGCTGGGACTACAGGCATGCGCCACCATGCCC